>JAYESA010000005.1:171706269-171946269 GCA_036927795.1 Iris macrosiphon | reverse complement strand
ATAAATTCGCCCTAAAAGTCAACCGTAGGGCCCGCGAATAGGCGGCTTTGTCAACTGCCTCAGAATTGTGTAAAACTTGGGTCACAAGACCAGCGTGATACCACGAATCCAATGGCGTAAGTTTCGTCGCATTCCGACTAGCATACACAAAATGGGATAGTATTTTGTAAAATTCACGATATGGGAACTTTTTACGGATACGAGTTGATTCTGACGTGCACACACGTCCGAATTAGCTTCCGCGAAAGCCCATAAGTCAGGATATACCATACGCACCTTTTGGTACAATTGGTATACGATGAGGCAGTCCCGTTTGACAGGGCGCACTCCGTATCCTAAAATTTAAGTTTTAAAAAATAAAGTTTTTGGTCGTTTTGGAGGCCGAGTAATTTAACACATATAACAAATTAATGAAAACTAAAAGAACAAAAAAAAAATTGTTATATTGAGAAGAAAACCCTTTAATTAGTTTTTAAAAATATTAAACAGGTTGGTGGCAAATTGGGTGTGAACATGGGGTTCGGGTTAAAGTTTTTGGACTATTTTTTGTCAGTTTTCTGGCCATTTTCGGTCGATTTTTTTACTAATCCGGGACACGAAAACTCGTCCCACTTGAATAAAATCCTAGAGGGCTAAGTTGTTAACGTACCCGGGCAAACCGCTCGAGAAAGGACGAGAGATGAGGGAGATATGTTACGTGGAAGTATGGACGCTGCTTCACGTACACGCGCGTGCGTACGCGGGCTGACGGTGCTGCGGCGGCGGTCGACGCCGGGGTGGCGGTGCCGGCACGGCGTCGGGGTCGACAGCGCCGAGGTCGGGGCTAGGGTTAGGGTTAGGGTTTGGTTGATAGTTTATGTGTACGTGGGTATATATATAGAGAGAGAGATATAGGGAGGGGGTCGGGTGCGTGGGTTCTGTGGTGGGGAGTTGGCTTTGAAGGGGGGCTTTAGCATTAGGTTTTAGTATTTAGGTTTTATTTTATATTATTATTATCTTCTTTCATTTTCTCTTTCTTTTCTTTTCTTTGTTTTTCTTTTCTTTTCTTTTATTTTTTCCTTTTTATTTTATTAACATTATTATTATTATTATTATTACTAATACTATTATTATTATTATTATTATTATTATTATTATTATTATTATTATTATCTCTTATTAATAACCATATAATTATTAACATATATTCACATATATAAATAAGAAAAAAATCCAAAACTAATATTTACATACCAAATAAATTCTAGAAAAAAATTACTTTTGTAAAACTTTAATAAATACTACACCCAAAATATTTTATAAAATATTTTATAATTAATAATTAGATATTTATCTAGTTATATAAATTAAATAATTATATTATCTAATTAACTAAGTAAATAATTAAATGGTTATCCAATAAAATAGGTAATAGTAAATAATGTGCAATCTTACAAAAAGGGAATGTCTAACTTGGCACGAAAAATTATGGGCTGCTAATTGTAGAAACTTGGGATAGAAAAATAATCACAAATAAATTATATATATATAATATCGAAATAGTAATAATTAATCTATGGTCGTTACACTAATGTCATACTAACACCAAGGGATCAAATTTTTGTGTCACAAAAAGATCCTACAGGTAGTGTCTTCTGTGTAGGCTACTTCCTATGAAGGAAGATACAGATTTTGGGGCTATCATATATTATTAATGTACAAACCACGGTAAAGTATCCTAATAAAATTATTGAGTTTTATTTTATTAAAAAAAAAATCTAAAACAAATACAAGAAATATAAAATACACTCAAGATACCTATTTTTTGGTGAGGGGGTTTACAATGTGTTTAGTCTCATGCAATAAAATAAACATGCACCAAGAAATAATATGTACCAATACGGATACTGGGAACAAGGAGTGACACAAAGTATTACCTATTGCTCCTATAGAATTCATCTCTAGGAACTTTATAATAATAAGAATTTAATTTTATGGTTGCAATTGAAGCCCGATACAACCATTTTCGTATTAGAATTCCAATCTATGTCTACCTAAACATCCCTAGTATATTTTATCCTTAGGATCCAAGGGTTGGGCTATTAGCTATCAATTAGACTTTATTTTAAATCTAGACAACAGAGTAAAGGTTTTGGATATTATTAAAATTCTTAACATTATGATTTTTACAATACTAGAATAGTAGAAATATTCTACTATTTACCCATAAATTTGTATGCATACAATTATATGCCCAAGCCCTAGGTATTAGTCAAACTAGGTGTAATCTCATAGATACATGGTTATCAACATCGTGTCGGACATGACGTGTCATCATAGGGACTTTATTTATTAAAAAAATGAACCTTGGGCACTACCGAACCACACAAAATGGCAATATACCAATTTGGTTCAGCATAAATACCAAAAAGTTGATTAAGTTTGACCTATTTAAAAGTAGTTTCAACTTCCAAGTCTAAGTCGAATCTAATTTTCTAGAAGGCTATCTCACAAAGTTTAAGATATAAAAATCTGGGCAGCTAACCAACTTATGCTTGTAACTTTTGGGGAGCACAACCAGGTCTGTAAGGAAGTTATTCAATAATGAATATATCAAACTGTTGGATGAAATATCATGTTATATTACAAAGCTCCAGACCATAGAGATATATTTATATTCACATAGACACACACACACACACACACACACACACACACACACATATATATATATATATATATATATATATATATATATATATATATGTAGAACTAAAATTCTTACATGCGAATCGTGTAGAAATCCTACATGATTTCTTATACCGTATCGGACATGGCATGAATCTCTATAAGTTTATAGTATATACGTGTGTATATATACATATATTATTTTTATATCTATCTATATGTATATATATACATAAATATATATATACTAGCATTACAAAATTTTATAACGTACATACATACCACAAACTCATATCGAAGTGTCCTTGTTATGTCCTAGTTCCGTATCGATATCAGTATCGTAAAAATTCAAGCATCTGGAATTTAAAATTTTAGCTTAAGTATGGGTAGTGGTGATGGAGTTCGGGAGGGGGGCAGTCTGTCGTTCAGCCGGCCGACGGCAGCAGTCGTTACGGCACCAACGGCGAGGGTCCGGCTGGAGGTGCTGTCACTACCCGCACCTCGTGTAGGGACATAAGTACGTGGGTATGTCCAACCTATGCCACAGCATCAGTGGTAGAATACTGTCTAAGTCAATAATACTATCTAAATATCTCACAAAATATATATAATATACTTGTCAAGATATCTCAACTCCGAAATGGAGGATAACATAATAATATGGTAATGGTAAACAAATACTCGATCACAATAATAAACTAGAGAAAGATATGACACAGTATGAAATAGAAGAAAAGAAATAAAGTCACAATATATCACAAGTCCAAGTCTAAACTCAATACAAGCTATCAAATAATAATACAATGCTAAAGCGTCTAACTAACATATACAATATCATGAAGGAACTAGTTATGTCTCATCGACTGCTGGTACTAACTCAATAGGCTCTACGGGTGCTAACTCAACTGACTCAGCATCCTGTGGCCAGTAGTATGTAGACACCAGTCCTCGAATGAATCATCTGAAAAATATATCCAGTCAAGATTGGAACGAAGTACAACCTAAATAGAGTTTCAATAATTGACAGAAACTATGAAACAACAATAGCAAATGAAAATAAATATTGGAAGTAACTACACTAGCATATATCACGAGAAAAATTATCATGGTAAATAATAGCAAGAATTAAGAACAATATGGTGAGGAACAATAATGTAATGAACTAGAATAAAGGAAACAATATATAAATGTGCCTTGAAATATTAGTAAGCTAATGTAATCGGCTTGGACCTAACACGGGCTATAAATAAAAGGTGAGCTAGCGTTAACAAACGTAAGTTGCATGATCTATTAACTAAAATGGGCTACATTAAATCATGGGCTATAAGGTATGATCACATATCCACTAATACTTTCCCAACCACCGACTAGTACACGGATCCAAATCACAACACGTTATAACATGTATATCACACTACATGGTCTATAATATCATGTACTATAATCATGGTCTATATAATTACTAAGATATTATGGTAATTATTTAGTAATCAAGAAGCACGACACGACGATCACTAAGTAACTACGACAATAATATCTCATGACTAAGATCCACATATACCAATCCGCAAAACCATTATGTCAAGAATTAAATATCTCAATAGTAAATACATAAAATATTGAGACTATAAAATAAGAAAACTATTAGAGAATATACTCGCTTGTGGTCCTGAGTAAATGGTGTATCTCGGTATCTGAGCTGGTGTCACACACACCTAAATAAGAATATCATGTTACTTGGTATAATGAATGAGAAATGAGCTAAATGCACTAAATATTCTTTTCTAAATCAATACTAGATTCTATTAGTCAAACTAAGCCAACGAAAGTCAAACACAAGTTTCTAGGTCAAATTCAAGTTCTTGGTATCATACTAGGTCAATACTAAAGTTATAGCTCATATTTACCTAGTAGTTGGGTTTTTGCAGTGATACTAGGACTATACTAGGTTATCCTAAGCTATACTCTCTTATTATAAAATATAATATTATAACTATACTCTAATTTCCTTAGTATAGGTTACCTTGGGCTCTAACACTATACTTGATTTCAAGTTAACTTAAATTACCTTACCAACCTTACATATAACCTTCAGTCCCTTACCTATTCACTCAAAACTGACACTTGAGTATGCACACTCTCAAGTAACACACTTGCTACTCACTCTGATATCCACAGATATATCCTGATATCAACACTCGATTGACCCTCAATTGATACACCAGTTAACCACACCATGTTGTAGGCACACACATAAATACCACAACCTCTCTCACTTGATCTAAACCCTCAACTGGGTACTATCACCTGAGCACACATCAGTCCATCAGTTGTTATCATTGCTGATGTGCATTCCCTTTTGCACCCTCCAATTCGAGTGTTACCCCCAACTCACTGTTGTTGATACTAATCAGGGCCCTGATACCTACTTTCTCCCTTTACCCTGACTGATACCTTGTTGTTGCTGATGCTATTCTCCATCAAACAGTGCACACAGTGCACTAAAGTGCACTATTAGTCTCCTGACCCCATTCCAATCTCGAGTTTCCCTTATCCACGTACTACTACTACTGACTTGCTCATATGCAACTGCTGTTGCTACCTTCTCTTATAGAAGTTCACATTGTACACTGTTGTTACTTCTTCTTCCCACTACCTCAAATATAGGTTTTTGGATAACTTAATCCCCTATGCTTGAATACAACAACTTCAAGTTATCAACCTTACATATAACTCTAATATGTATGTATGTCTATATACATATATATATACATCAACACTTTTATATATATATATATATATATATATATATATATATATATATATAGCACACACACACACACACACACACAATAGAAGCATTAGACTAAATACTTGCCATGCTATCTATGATACTCTATGGCACGTACCCAATTGGAATACCAAAACTCCCAAATCTCCATATTACCCATACATACTTATCATAAATATCATAATACAATTAAAGTAACTTCCTACAAAAGAAATTAAAGAGTAATTACACAAATCACCCAAAATGAATCTAGTATCACACTGTATCACAAGATAGTATGATACGCTATACTCGTGTTCAATTATGATATGTATCTAGTTCCACACCTCGATCTAAGTCTAATTAGATCCAATTGGTCTCATGACATACACTTGACGTGTCAATCTCAAAATTCTCCCTAATTTGATATAAATTACCATATGGATTCTATAATACAAGTCATATGAACATAGTTCTTGATCTTATGGATAGTCATAAGCCAAGGGATGATTCCTAATAGTTAAATGTATGAATTAGAGTCTAAATTAAGGGGTGGATTCAGAATTTATCTATTGGGAAATTGATTCTCAATAAAATGCTCAATGGACACAATTAGGATACAATCTCCTTATAATTCTTCTTTCTTCAAGTCTTCCATGCAATCCAAGCTTCAATTCTTCTTAGATTAAGAAATTGAGAGAAAATGGTTAAGAATTGGGTTAAATTTGGTAGAGGAATGATTTAATTTTGGAAAGAACATAATTGGGGATCTCTAATAAAATGAACTAATAAGAGGAGAGAGAGTGAGACCCTCCATAGTGGCCGACCCCCTCTTCCCCCCTTCCCAAGCAATGTACAATGTCTATGGTACCCCTACTAGCTAATCATGAGCTTCAATTAGAAAGGGCTATATTAGAAAGATTTTAATTCTACATGACCTAATCTAATCTCCTTAATTAATTAAGGGAATGTGTCTAATGGGCTTAGTCTAATGATTGGCTCAATTGTGTCATGATATTCTAATGTGTCCACTAATGACAAGTCCAAGTAAACATAGGCTAGCCCACTAATTAAATAATTAAATAGTACAACAAGATATAATTAATTAGTAGAACAATATATAATACTTAATTACTAAATAATAAATATGCTAAATGACAAGAATGCCCTCATCTAGAAAAGTGGTAGTGACAAGTATACCCTAATTAGAAAAAATTTGTCTTCAAAATTTAAGGAAAGAACTAGCACTACAACAAGCAATCACAGAAAGTAAGAAAGAACGATACCTCACGGCTAAAAGAGATAAGGGTATCGCTTGCGCATCTTGGCTTACCTCTCCCGGATAGACTCTTTCGAAGAGTAATACCTCTACACGGCGCGTACCAAGGAAATCGTCTGGTTTTGCAGCACCTTCTCCCTTTGATCCAGAATCTCTACTAGCTACTCATGGTAGCTGAGAGTTGGACCCACCTCGATCTCCCAGTGATCCAATACGTGACTAGGATCTGTCACGTATCGTCTCAGCTATGGCACATGGAATGCATTATGCACTCTGTCTAGTGCAGGCAGAAAGTCTATTCTGTAGGACACTATATCGACCCTCGCAAGAACACCGAAGGGTCCGATGTACCGTGGACTAAGCTTTCTACCTCCACGGAAGAGAATTGTGCCCGGTGTTAGTGAAATCCGGAAGAACCCATATTGCCAACTAGAACAAATACAGCTATAACACTCAATCTAAAACAAAGCAATCATAAGTAATACAAACAAAACCTATATCTCAAACTCCAAAGGTCTCTGGTAGCTATCGGCCCAATGACGTTGTTTGTCCCGTGCCACCCAAAGTCTATCCCTGATGAGCTTTACCTTCTCAACTGCATCCACAATCATCTTCGGTCCCAACAAGGCTCTATCACCAATTTTCTCTCAGGATAGAGGAGTACGACATCTTCATCCATATAAAGCCTCGAATGGTGACATCTTGATACTGGTCTGGTAGCTGTTGTTGTAAGCAAACTCTACCAGGTAAAGATGATCCTCCCAAGAGCCTTTGAAATCCAAAACACAAGTATGAAGCATATCCTCGAGAGTCGGAATAGTCCTCTCTGACTACCTATCTGTTTGGGGTGATATGCGGTACTGAACTTGAGCTGGGTGCCCAAGCTAGCCCTCAAACTCCTCCAGAAGTGGTATGTGATACGACTATCCGCACCGAGATAATGCTCACAGGAACTCCGTACAATCTAAAAATATGTTGCACATACATCTCTGCTAGCTTCTTCATAGACGTACCTACTTTGAATGGCAAGACGTGGACTGATTCGGTCAACATGTCTATAATGACCCAAATTGCATCTTTACCTCCTGGAGAATGCGGAAGCCTAGAAATAAAATCTATAGTAACATGCTCCTATTTCTACTTTGGAATGGGTAAATATTAAAGTAAACCACCTGGTCTCAGCCAATCTGCCTTTACCTACTAGCACACTAAATATCTGGATACGAAGTATGCTACATCCTACTTTATCCTATATAATCATATATGCTCCCTCAGATCTCTATACATCTTGTTGGCACCTGGATGTATAGAGTACTGCGTTCGATGCGCCTCATAAAGAACCTCATTGTAAAATATCGCACATAGAACACATAACCTGGTACCGTGTCGTAGTGATCCATCCTCAGCAATAATGAAGTCCTCGGATAATCCCATCAAAATCTGTGCTCTAATGCTCCTCAGAGACTTATCTCCATACTGCATAGCTCGAATCCTGTCTGTCAGCTCTGACTGTATCTGCAGTTCCCACATCTGTATCTCGAAACCTGTTACCAGCACCTCAATACCTAAGCTCGCAAGGTCGACCAATAAATGTATGTCCATAGTCAAGCACATGGCCACTGGATACCTACTCAAGACATCAACGACTATATTAGCCTACTATAATGATATGTCGAATTCCTTCATCAACTCTAACCACCGCTGCTGTCTCATTTTTAGCTTTTTCTGTGTAAACACACACTTTAAGCTCGTGTGGTCTGTGAAGATCTTCACACGCTCTTCGTACAAATAGTATTTTCACAGCTTTAGGGCAAAGATGACCACTGCCAACTCCAAATCGTGGGTAGGTTAATTCTTCTTATGAGGACATAATTGCTTGGAAGCATAGGCAAGCACCTTCCCATTCTGCTGTAAGACACAACTTAAACCCTTTCCTGAAGTATCACTATATATAGTGAATCCACCTAATCCATATGGCAACATTAATACTGGAGCTGTCGTCAATCTCTTCTTCAGTTCCTCGAAAGCGGCCTGACGCTTCTCAGTCCAGGCAAACTCCATAACCTTCCTGGTCAGCCTAGTCATCTGCTCTGTAATCTTAGAAATTTTTTGTCATGCCTCAGTCCCAAAATACGTAGGACCAGGAATACGTAAGCATGCCAGCCGTATGTATATAGGAACTCCAATATATGGAAACCATAACACATACTTATGCTATATTATGAATAACAATTCACAAGTGGTATAGATTTATGTCATAAGTCACAGGGCATAACTAGATCTCATCCACAGAATCAAATAAATAATCAACTATATAACTAAATCAAGTATAAAATGCTTGATAAGAATAAGTAGTTGGGTGGAGACAAATTCACTACCAAACTAGAATATAAGACGAATAAAAATAAGTACATCTAATGAACAATGGGGCTCAAAGAGAAGGCCTCCTCGAAAGAGAGAGAAGTAGCAAGTCCTGACCCGTGCTCCTGCGAATAGTCAAGATAGTCTACACATGAAAAGGGACCAGGTCCTCAGAGGGACGTAACAAGATACAAAAATATATGCCATAAAGTAAATATTATAAAAACTCGAGGGTAAACTAACCATCTAAGTGAAATGCACTTGAAGACAACCTTGGTACATATGGGTAGGTGAAAGGTATAAAGTGTAGCATCGAGCCAGAGGCTAAGTACATGGCATTAGCTGTAAACTGGATGCCAGGAGTATATGCTGACTACATCACCGATCATGATAGCGCACAGCTAGTAATCTCTACCGGATGTATCAACAAACATATACGCCCATAACTGGGTAACACTGAGCCCATAACCGGGTAACACATGGCCCATAACTAGGTAACACTGAGGCTCACGACCCCGTAGTTTACTCTGAAACTACGGTAGCCAAATGTCTATCCCATACGCCTACTAATTGTCTTCCCCACCCAATGCCAATATATAAGTCGCGAATACAACGTGGACATCTCGTACTATAATACAAGTCACTAAAGAAATATACAACTAAGCTAAATATCGTTATACGTGCTGCTCACAACGATGGCCAGTCAGTCATGAAGAATGCGTCCCGACATGAACTCACTCTATGACATGTAATGATACGTGTCAAGGCATGGGGAGTCATATTGATAACTCCACAACTTTAGGTGGGTCCACTAGACACTAGGTCAGACACACGTCCTAACGTCAACTCCTTCGTTGACTGCACCCGAGTCTTTCTCAGACGCACACAATTATATAATATAAAATAAAATATACAACTAATAATAGCTGAATTTAAATAGTACAATAAGGTAAGGTATACTTACCTGGCAAGAAAGCTGCGAAGTGCAAGCATCCAGACGTCGAGCATAAGGGATCAGAAACTATGGCATCAGAATGAACGTCTCCGGATACTGAAATAAATATCACCAACGTTCCCAAAATAAGCAAGATAGCTAAAAAATACTACCCTTTCGTCCAATTTGGACACAGGAACAAAACGGTAATTTTGGATCAAAGTGGGATCCACATGTGGCCCACTTTGCACCAAAATACGTGCTAAAGGTAAATATCTCTAAATAAAATAAATTATAGGTAAAACAAATTCTAAACTTCGATACGAACTCAACGGTATGTCCAATTTTGAATTCTGATGAGCCGATCACAAAGTTGCCCTTCAAGTCAAATCATGGGGCCCGTAAATAGGCGGCTTAGTCAACTGTCTCAGAATCACGTAAAACTTAGGTCACAGGACCAGCGTGATACCACGAATCTAATGGCATACGTTTTATCGCATTCTGACGAGCATACACAAAGTGGGATAATATTTTGTAAAAGTCGCGATACGGGGACTTTTTGCGGATATAGGTTGATTTTGACGCGCACACGTCCGAATCAATTTTTGCGAAAGCCCACACGTCATGATATACCATATGCGCCTTTCTGTTCAATTGGTACACGATAAAGTAGTCTTGTTTGGTGGGGCGCACTCCGTATCACAAAATTCTAATATTTTGAAAATAAGTTTTTCTAAGATTCTACCTAATTTATCTCTGGTTCTAACATAAAATAAAATAAACTAATTAACAGGAAATAATCTTGGTTATATAGGCTTTATACAGTAAAAGTATATTTTGATTTGGATGTCTATGTTGGAAGATATCGGCCTCGAAACATAGGTCGTTGGAGAAGTTCATAATAGTTTTAAAATATGGTTTTTCCTCAACTTGGCTTCAATTTCTACCTAGTTTTTAATGTTGCTCAAATAAAACTAATTAATGGAGTTTAGAGAGCAATAGGTTGTGATCATACCGACGAAGATAGATCAAAAATTGGTCGAGAGATAAGACAGAAAATGGTGCATGAAGAGGCGGTCGTCGCTGTCTGTGGCTGCTGCGGATGCTCACGCGTTTGCTATCGCGACAGACGTTGCGGCTCTCCAGCGGCAGCGCAGGGGTTCAGTTGGCCGGAGGTCGGCGGCGTAGAGGTGTAGACGTCAGAGGTTAGGGTTTAGAATATGGTCTATATATATAGGTGGGAGAGAGAGAGATGGGAAGGGTCGTGAGGCCGCAACATCACCCTCCGTTATTTTAAATCTATCCTTGCATTTAATTAATGCAAAATTCTAGCCCTTCCAACACTCCCATGAGAGCCCAAGGCCTATCCTAAGGAGAGTTTGACCAAGTCAAACTATTCCTAGGTCAAGCCAACCCCATGTGCATATAAATACATTATTTCCTTTTTCTTTTCTTTTCTTTTTTTTTTATTCTTAAAACCTAAAACTATAGCCGACTTCTCCATCCCTGTGCACCCCCTCATCCATGTCCAGACCCACCGGCCTCCTCACCGAAGAATCCCACCAGCCACCGTTGCCCTCCACCTTCGATACGACACGTTGGATCCCTACTCTACGAGCTGCCGAACTCGACACACCGGGCACAACCACTCCTCGCCTAGAGCCGCTGTCCCGACCCCGGCCGCCTTCATCTTCCCCGACTGCACAGCGCCGAGCAGCCCCGCCGGAGAACCCCATCCCGACCTTGACTCCTCCTCCCTTCGTTCTCTTCCCGACTCCACCCAGCCTCCTCTCCTCCGTCCATCACCATTCACCACCTTCCCCGCAGTCCCCTCGTCGACGAGAACCCGTCGCTCGCCTACCTCGGCTTCACCAACCCCGGACTCCAGTCGACCAGACCATGAGCATCCTCGACCATTCCCCGATCTCCTCCTCTTCCCCCTTCCCTGAGCAAACCCCACGTCGATCCCGACGTCCCTCTGCAACCCGCAAGACCACCTTCGCCGACCTGCACTCGCCAGAGACAGCACGACATCACCACCATCTCCCTATCACCCCCACCTCCCTGCCTCCCTGAGAACCTCCACCACACTATAGCCTCCTCTCCTCCCTACCTTCCTGAGAACCTCCAGCATACCACAGCCTCTTCTCCTCCCTGTCCTCCGCCTCCTACTGGCCGGACTCCCCCTCCACTGGCCGGACTCTTGTCAGTAGCCACCACCAGCATCATCATCAACACGCTTCACCATTATCACCACCTCTATTACCTTCACCATCATCTTTTCCATCGTCGTCATTGTTATCACCTTAACCACCTTCGTCACCATTATCATCCTCATCATCGACCCTAACATTGTCATCACCCTCGTCGTCCTTGTCATCACCATCGTCTACGTCGTCATCCTCATTATCATTATCCTAGTCGTCATCATCATCGTTCTTGGCATCATCATCACCATCGTCGCCGATATCGTCACCATCCCTATCATTATAATCGTCAACATTACCCTCATCCTCGTGTTCACCATGAACCCGTCACCCTTGCCCGACAACTCGCAGCAGTCGCCCCGATTTCCGTACCTGTGCATGCTGACCACGAAGACCTGTTGGATTTATCTGCGCGACTTTAGGAGCAGATTATTGGTGCTACACAGCCTTCTCGCTAGGCAAGTATACCTTGACTTAGTTGTACTGTTTAAATTCAGTTACATTGATAGTTGCATGTTTATTAGTCTATATTATATGACTATGCGCGTCCGAGAGAGACTCGGGTGCAGTCAACGGAGGCGTTGACGTTAGGATAGTGTCTGACCTAATGTCTAGCAGACCCACCTAAAGTTGTGGAGTTATTGGTATGACTCCCCAGGCCTTGACACTTTTTTTACACGTGTTGTGAGTCTCATGTAGGGCACAGACTTGCGTATGTGGTTGGCCACCTGTACGTGTAAGTCGTGCGATGGATAGGGTATAACTGCTAATAGTGATGCATTTTAGAAGACTTAGCAGTTATTAGTAGGCGGAGCATAGACTAGAGTGGTATGGTGGTCCCATCCTTGTCCTTGTTTGGTTGAAGGTTGGACTACTGTTCTAACAATAGACTATGAGCCAGAGTTACGATGTTGCGACGTAGTAGCTAAGGTGTGTTGTGGATACAACATGCTTAGATCATTGGGCGGGGAGGACGACTAGTAGGCGTATGGGACACCCCACTTCATTTATACTGATGCCACACTCGACGGAGTGATATGGACGATATATACTACACTGATACCACGTTCTTCGGAGCGATATGGACGATATATTATACTGATGCCACACTCTTCGGGGTGATATGGACGTTATATTATACAGATGCCATGCTCTTCGGAGATGGACGTTATTATACAGTGCCCTTGTATAGGGGCATATGTGGCATATACTAGCCAGTTGTCACGATTGGTGAATTACGTCAGCATATGTCGAGCCTACACTTCCCATACACTCAAAGTTGTCCTCAAGTTGCATTTCACTTAGATGGTTAGGTCACCCTTGAGTTTTACAGTATTTACTTTATGGCATATTTTTATATATCTTGTTATGTCCCTCTGAGGACCTGGTCCCTTTCCAGGTGTATTATTCATGAGTATTTACAGGAGCGCAGATCCGGACTTGCTACGTATATTACGATGATGTCCTTTCTTCGAGCCCGTGAGTGTTAGTTCATATCCTTATATTGTATTTATCTTGTTTATTCCATATTCTAGTTCGGTAGTAGATTTGTTTCCATCCGACTGTCACATTTAGATACTTTTCATAGAGATCTAGTTTCATTGCTGCTAATCATTTAATTATATTAATTTTATGGATGAGATCTAGATTATACCATGGGACTTGTGATAGATTTATACTACTGATGAATTATTATTCGTATTACAGGGTACATGTATTATGGTTTCTATATCTTGGAGTGCCATATTCATACGGCTGGCATGCTTACGTGTCCTAGTCCTACGTATTTGGGACTGGGGTGCGACATATTTTTGTGGTGACCCATGCAGGTCAAAAGCATATTGTCTCGATTATGTTACTGTACCGAGCAAGCCTACAAATAGAATTAGAATATAGGATCTCATCCACATCTGACTATGACTCATCTTCCTTCTAATCCATTCTATTTGAATAATTGCATCCTGCTTGATTCCTGTGCATCCCTGATAGTTCCTTGAGTGTAGCCTTCTCCTAGAATAAAGAAGTCCCTGTTGTTAGATAATAAGTAGGGTAGCCTTCCTATTAGGAATAACTAGAACCCTGACACGTCACTAAGTTTCGAATATTTAAGTAAACCCTAGCATCCTTATCTAAAGAATGGCTTACCATTATTCCTTGACATAATTATGAATGACTTAAGAGTAGGATAGGTACTACTAGAGCTAGTTAGAAATTTAACCATAGTGTTTGACCCTAGCATTAAGTAACCCATAGAAATCCAAGGTTGAATAATAGGACTAAACTTAACATTTATAGTGAGATAGTGTTATAGAACTATACATTAGATTCATTGTCCGATATTAGCAAACCGTACCCTAGAAAGCCCAGAGGAATAAATATAACATCTCCCTGGATCCTACCTCGGAAATAGTGATTAGCATACCCCACTTTCTTAGGAAACTATGATATTATCTTGAGTCCCACTATTTTAGTTTTATATCTTGTTCCTCCAAAACCTTAGCGTTCGCCAATTGAGCGACGATTTAAACTGTGTTCTTCCTCCTTCATCTTTTAACTCGTGCCACTTGACACCTCTGATTATAAGCCAAGTGATCTTATTCTATGTTAGGATATATAGTTTGCTAGGATGATAATTATAATCTTAAACTTTAAATTTTGTGCGTGGTAGTTAGAATTTGATAGTTTGAGTTGTTTCCTTAGATTGTAATCTGATTATTCTTAGTTTTAAATCACGTAACATATACCCCACCATAATATAGATTATATCCTGTTTTTCCTTAAAGACCAGTAACTTCTCCATTCATACTATTGATACTTGTTCTATAACCACTATGATTAAGACTTAAGATAGCCATTACCTACATGATATAATAGGAGACCCAAATGAGTACTAAGATCCGTTCCTCGTATAGCCCAATACAAATTTGTACATTATTTACAAGAACTTTATTAATTTGTAGGATCCCCTTAAGACTGTCACAGTATTAGTTATTATTTTAAGTTGGGTAGTATGCCTCACAATATAGTATCACATAGCCCTATTGACCCATTGATGATGTGTAATAGGATGACACAACTTTAGACTTGCATAAGAAGATAACGTTTATTCAGACTGTAGAAATTAAAGGTCCATACCCATATTTGGTTGACTAGCGACTTAGATAAGGGGTAGTATGACAACTGTAGAGATTGTAGAGTCTTAATTTTGTATCTTGTTTGGTTTTGTGAACTTAAATTATTTTTGTACCTCCTTTCATCATAATCTAGCGTACTTATATTTTTGTACTACCTCGACTTATGCTGCTGTTACAGCCTAGTTTTGCAAGCTTATTCTTTTATCAAGCTTGTTCACGATATATGTATTATTGGACGCGTACAATAATACATTTCAGAATCAGTGTACTACGGTCTGATCAACCATAGTGCGCTTGGTTTGCCCTTCGCATAACTATTTTATGTGGATTGAGATATATAGTGATTAGTAGACGAATGTACTTGCCCTCTAGTTATGACTGAGCACATCATATCCGTTACATAACTATACTAATACGAGCATATTAATAGGAATTACCAAAATAGGATTTCAATCCACAACTGCCTTGACAATTCCCATTGAACTCTTTAACCGCCTTGATCCCCATACTTCTAATCTATTACCTCCCCCTTGAAATCATCATTATTGTTTTCTATCTTCCCTTATTTCAGAAAGACGAAACCTCGTGCCTAGCATAAGTTGATACACAAATAGTATTAGATATACCCTATAGTCCAATTACATTATTTGATGATTATTTTGTAACTAAGGGCATATAACATGTAATATAAGTGGTGTTATAATTTTTGAGGATTGAGTAACATGATTAAGAAAAATTAAGGAATGAGATTTTTTAAATGTAAGAGCCTTATGTGATAGATGGGTAAACTCTAAGTTGGGTAGCAGTTGCATTATCAGCTTGAGAGAAATTTCTTTAGATTGTGATCGAGCAAAAAATTTGATTGAAAGGTTTAAGTCATTTTAATTTTTAGAATTTTGGACGAATAAGTAAGATGATGAGGATCAATGAAATTCAATTTTTAACACATGATTTGAATTTTTAGAATTGGGAGTTGAATCATCGATTTAAATCTTAAGAAAAATAAATAGAACTCTAAATATGAATATGGTCAGATTGAATTCTAAGATTCGATGATTTGAATTAAGAATAAAAAATTTGGAGTGTTGGATTACCTATTTGAAATATTGAGGATATAAATTGAAAGTAAATCCTGAAGTATACGAAATTAATAAGTTAAAAATAGAAATAATAATTGATTATAATTGTTTTCTAGAGAAGAATTTGATAGTTGGAGATTTCGAGATAAATATTGATTTGGGATGCCATATAAATTTGAATTAGATTTGGATGAGAATTAATTAATTTGAAAATCGAGAAGATAGTGTAATGTGTTGAAGTTGATCTAAACAATAGTTAATCTAATTTAAAGGTGATTGCGATGGATTGGAATAAGTTTTAAATTTTTAGAAGAGATCGCGATTGACTTGCCTGATGTACACATGTGAAGGATTTAAACCAAATTATGCCTTATTTTAATTTCGAGGACAAAATTATTTTTAAGTTGGGTAGGTTGTAAACCCCCCTCACCCAAAATTAGGCCTACTTGGCTTAGATAGTGAAACTAGGGCTAGTTTGAACCAATTAGAAATAGAACACGGTATTTAATTTAACTGTACAATATTTTATATCGCTTAGCGCACCTTACCGTTGCTTCGATAATTGGAGTAGTACGCTAGCCGTTGCCTATCTACAGGTTTTACAACCTTGTCCTAGACGTGCCCGCCTACCTTTCTGACCTTTGTGTAACTTATAATCATGCTCTCTGGTGCTATATTTTAGTCGCACAATAATGTCACAAACGTTATTTCTTAATTCTATATATAATACGATTTTGTACCCTTGTGTGTTCCAATCGAAATAGGGAACACAATCTTGACCGTTTTGTTCAAACAAAAATTTGTAAATATTCTTTACTGTATCCTCTGCATCCCTGACACTTGTGTCCCACCTAATTTCATTCCCATGTACTTCTAATCAATTCCAGAACATCATGCGCGGCATTATAATTAATTAAAATCCAATTTCCATCTTTGTGCAATTTTTCTAATTGTTGGGCAGTTTTATGCAAAAATGCGTTGAGGTGTCCACACCATTGGACAATGCGTGAAGAAATCCAATTTTCTCTTCATATAAATTTTCCCATAAATTTTGGGATGTGCAACGTGCAACATCGTCCCCCGTTATTTTAAATCTATCCTTGCATTTAATTAATGCAAAATTCTAGCCCTTCCAACACTCCCATGAGAGCCCAAGGCCCATCCTAAGGAGAGTTTGACCAAGTCAAACTATTCCTAGGTTAACCCAATCCCATGTGCATATAAATACATTATTTTCTTTTTCTTTTCTTTTATTTTTTATTCTTAAAACCTAAACTATAGCCGACTTCTCCATCCCTGTGCACCCCCTCATCCCTGTCTAGACCCGCCGGCCTCCTCGTCAGAGAAGCCCACGAGCTACCGTTGCCCTCCACCTTTGATACGATAAGTCGGATCCCTACTCTACGAGCCGCCGGACTCGATACACCGGGTACAACCACTCCTCACCTAGAGCCGTTGTCCCGACCCCGACCGCCTTCATCTTCCCCGACTGTACAGCGCCGAGCAGCCACGCCGGAGAACCCCATCCCGACCTCGACTCCTCCTCCCTTCGTTCTCTTCCCGACTACACCCAGCCTCCTCTCCTCCGTCCATCACCATTCACCACCTTCCCCGCAGTCCCCTCATCGACGAGAACCCGCCGCTCGCCTGCCTCGGCTTCACCGACCCCGGCCTCCAGTCGACCGAACCACGAGCATCCCCGATCACTCCCCGATCTCCTCCTCTTCCCCCTTCCCTGAGCAAACCCCACGTCGATCCCGACCTCCCTCTGTAACCCGCCGGACCACCTTCGTCGACCTGCACTCGCCGGAGACAGCACGACATCACCACCATCTCCCCATCACCTCCACCTCCCTGCCTCCCTGAGAACCTCCACCACACCACAGCCTCCTCTTCTTCCTGCCTCCCTGATAACCTCCACTACACCACAGCCTTCTCTCCTCCCTGTCCTCTGCCTCCTGCTGGCTGGACTCCTCCCCACTGGCCGGACTTCGGTCAGCAGCCACCACCAGCATCATCATCATTAACACGCTTCACCATCATCACCACCTCTATTACCTTCACTATTATCTTTTCTATCGTCGTCATTATTATCACCTTAACCACCCTCGTCACCATTATCATCCTCATCATCGACCCTAACATCGTCATCACCCTCGTCGTCCTTGTCATCACCATCGTCCACGTCGTCATCCTCGTCATCATCATCCTAGTCGTCATCATCATCGTTCTTGGCATCATTATTACTATCATCGCCGACATCGTCACCATCCCCATCATCATGATCGTCAACATTACCCTCGTCCTCGTGTTCACCATGAACCCGTCACCCTTGCCCGACAACCCGCAGTAGTCGCCCCAATTTTTGTACCTGTGTACGCTGACCCCGGAGACCTGTTGGATTTATCTGTACGGCTTCAGGAGCAGATTATTAGTGCTACGCAGCCTTCTGGCCAGGCAAGTATACTTGCCTTAGTTGTACTATTTAAATTCAGTTATATTGATAGTTGCATGTTTATTAGTTTATATTATATAATTATGCGTGTCCGAGAGACACTCGGGTGCAGTCAACAGAGGCGTTGACGTTAGGATAGTGTCTGACCTAGTGTCTAGCAGACCCACCTAAAGTTATGGAGTTATTGGTATGACTCCCCAGGACTTGACACTTTTTTTACACGTGTTGTGAGTCTCATGTAGGGCACGAACTTGCGTATGTGGTTGGCCACCTGTACATGTAAGTCATGAAACGGATAGGGTATAACTGCTAATAGTGATGCATGTTAGAAGACTTAGCAGTTATTAGTAGGCGGAGCATATACTAGAGTGGTACGATGGTCCCATCCTTGTCCTTGTTTGGTTGAAGGTTGGACTACTGTTCTAACGATAAACTATAAGCCAGAGTTACGATGCTGCGGCGTAGTAGCTAAGGTGTGTTGTGGATACAACATGCTTAGATCATTGGGCGGGGAGGACGACTAGTAGGCGTATGGGACACCCCACTTTATTTACACTGATGCCACACTCGACAGAGTGATATGGACGATATATACTACACTGATGCCACGTTCTTCGGAGCAATATGGACGATATATTATACTGATGCCACACTCTTCGGGGTGATATGGACGTTATATTATACAGATGCCATGCTCTTCGGAGATGGACGTTATTATACAGTGCCCTTGTATAGGGGCATATATGGCATATACTAGCCAGTTGTCACGATTGGTGAATTACGTCATCATATGTCGAGCCTACACTTCCCATACACTCAAAGTTGTCCTCAAGTTGCATTTTACTTAGATGGTTAGGTCACCCTTGAGTTTTACAGTATTTACTTTATGGCATACTTTTATGTTTCTTGTTATGTCCCTCTGAGGACCTGGTCCCTTTCCAGGTGTATTGTTCATGAGTATTTGCAGGAGCGCAGATCCGGAATTGCTACATATATTGCGATGATGTCCTTTCTTCGAGCCCGTGAGTGTTAGTTCATATCCTTATATTGTATTTATCTTGTTTATTCCATATTCTAGTTCGAGAGTGGATTTGTTTCCATCCGACTGTCACCTTTAGATACTTTTCATAGAGATCTAGTTTTATTGCTGCTGATCATTTAATTATATTGATTTTATGGATGAGATCTATATTATACTATGGGACTTGTGATGGATTTATACCACTGATGAATTGTTATTCGTATTACAGCGTACGTGTGTTATGGTTTCCATATATTGGAGTGCCATATTCATACGGCCGGCATGCTTACGTGTCCTAGTCCTACGTATTTGGGACTGGGGTGTGACAGCTTGCCCTAAAGCTTCTCCTTCCTGAGAGTATCCAAAACTATCCTCAGGTGCTCCTTATGCTCCTCTAGGGTCTTCGAATAGACCAAAATATCATCAATAAATACCACCATAAACTTATCAAGATTGTGGAATACCTTGTTCATCAGATTCATGAATATCGCTGAGGCATTGGTCAACCCAAATGGCATCACTATGAAGTCAAAATGGCCATATCAACTCCGAAAAGCTATCTTCAGAATGTCCTCCTTCTTCACTTTTACCTGCTGGTAACCTGACCTCAAGTCTATCTTCAAAAATACCTTTGCTCCACCTAACTGATCAAAAATATCATCAATCCTCGGCAGCAGATATTTATTCTTAATAGTAATATTGTTTAGAGCCTTGTAGTCGATACACATGAGTACCGACCCATCCTTCTTCGGTATAAAATATATCGGAGCACCCCATAGTGATAAACTAGATCGAATGAAGACTTTTTCTTTTAACTCATCCACCTGTTTCTTTAATTCTACATGTTCACTATTGTTAACTCTATAGACGTGCTGAGATATTGGCTCTGTGCTTGACACCAAATCTATAGAGAACTCCATATCTTGGTCTGGCGGCAAACCCGGTAACTCCTCTGGATAAACATCCATGAACGCTGCTATCAACGTATATGAAAACTCTTTCTCTTCCACCATGGATCCACAAATAGCATCCTCGCTCTGCTCTACTACTCCTCTGGCAATCTCAAACTCTGGCTCTCCTGGTGGTTGAAACAAAACTCTGCCTCCACGATAATCTATACTAGCATGGTACCTACTCAACCAATCCATCCCGAGTACAATATCGTAGTTCAGAATTGACATTACTAGTAAGCACACGTTCAACTCTTGGCCTCCCAATATAATTCTCCGATACTTGAAAACATCACTGGCTAGGATAATGACTCCCCCAGTCGTGATCTTGCAATTCCTAGCCAAAGGTTCAGACTCTAAATGATGCTTAAGAGCAAAATATACAAATACAAAAGAATGGGAAGCACCGAAATCAAATAAAGCATAAGCTGGAATAGAATCAAGGAAAGATGAACCTGATATCACATCTCCGACTGGCTTCTTCTCCTCAACCTTCATGGCAAAATCTCGTACTCGCGGTGCACCTCTCTGTCGCTGCTGGTACTAGACAAAATGTTGTTACTAAGTCTGTAAAGGAGGTCCCCTCTGCTGTCCCGTGGGTGGCCTCATTATTGCTCTCTGTGTCGGTGCTGCTCCCTGGCCTGCTCGAACCGGAGTCACTAGACACTCCCTCAACTGGTGGCCTGGCTCTCCGCAATAGAGACACACTCCAAGCCTCTTCCTGTAAACCTTTCGTGTATGCCCAATCTTCCCACAGTGAGTAAACTGTAGTGCCAGGTATGCCTACTACTCTGGTGCTGAGAATAGTACATGAAACTGTTATCTCTGCTACAGGAAGGTCCTCTGTTGTTGGAAGTGGGGTCATTTGGCTAAACCTGCACTACTTCTAGCTCCTTCTGATGTGTCTCGCTTCCTCTTGGATTTGATCTCCAAGTTATCCTCTGTCCTCTGTGCATCAATCAGGATATCCTCGAATATCGCTATGCGGTATCCTCTAGTAGGAGATTTAATCTTGTCACTACTATATTTTCTAGGAAAGGATATTTTGGTCATTTCATAATTAATTAAATATTATACATATTAAAAAATTATTTATTGTGTTATTTAATTATTTTTAGATGTTAGTTTATTATTTTGGACTTGTATTATTTAATTAGTTAGAATTGAGCCCAATTAAAAGACCATTCATTAGGAGAATGATTAATTTAATTAAAACTATTAGAGTAGAACCTTCCCTCCTTAATTATTTCTTCATAAGAGGCCCCAAGGGGTATATTGGACATTACATAGTATCTTTGGGAAGGGGTTAGAGTGGTCGTCCTATTTAAAAAAGAGGGGAAATTTTCTCTCTCCTCTTTTTATTTCAAATCTAGATCTAGAATTTCCTTCAACCAAATTCCTTCATTACCACATCAATTTTCTACCAAATTTCTTTCTAATTTCTTCCCAAATAACCATTGGAGGCTAGTACAACAAGGATCTGGAAGGAGAAAGCAAGGATCTATAAAGAGCAGCAAGGATCTACAAGTTGGTGGCTTATTTCATCAAATTTGGATGTTATATTTGGAATCAATCTTCCAATAGATATAATTCAGTTTTTTCTCTTTAATTAAATTTTAACTCTATGTTTTAATCATTAGAAACCACCCCATATGCATAGGCTACCGATAGAAATTAGAATTAGGTTCATAGGAGGCCTATTGAGAATGTTACAGTATATTTTGTGTCAATTTTAGGAGAATTTTGATATTGACACCACAACAGCACCAGACTCCAGCTAGGGCACCATTTCACCAAGCACCGCAGCAGCAGATAGTTACAACAAGCTTTCTGCCACTATTGCAAGAAGCCCAGCCACATCTGGGGTATTTACAAAAGGAGGCTGGGAGTTTGTTTGTATTGTGGTATCGAAGGGCATCAGCTGAGAGAGTGTCCTTCCAATCCTCGTCGTGCAGTTCAGGGAGCAGCTCCAGCTCCGAGGGCACAGGCGAGACCACCTGTAGTACAGCCGAGGGGACCGCCGCTTCCGACCCAGCAGCAGCGTTATGCCCAGCACCAACATCAGGGAGGTGCACATCAGGGATGAGCATTTGCTATGACAGTCGAGGAGGTCAAGCCCACCGGAGATGTCATCGTAGGTTCTGTTCTTCTTGATTCTATTCCCGCTTTAGCTTTGTTTGATGTTGGTGCTTCCCATAGTTTGTAGTTCGAGCTATACTCATTCTAACTCGTTCGAACCAAATCTTTCATACTTCCTTCGAGTTTGCTTACTTGCTAGGCATTGTTTATTTATACTAAGGCTTTATCCAATCTTGTCACTTGCCGCTAGACTCGCTTAATACTCAAAAATCTATGATTCGTTCGAACATTTCTAAGCTGAACAATACACCACTCAGGGTTCGAGCTATACTCTATAAATCTTTATAACTCATTCTATCCTCAATTCACATATTCGAACTTGGGACCATCTTATACACCACTCAGAAATTGAGTCATCCTATTAACTCTTGAATCGCGTTCGCATCCTTCACTCGTATTCCCAATTCGTTCCTTAGAACTCTAGCACGGTCCCTATGCGTTGTCTTAACGATCTTAGCCTCGTATGTACCTCTATCGATAGTCCTTCATACAACCTATGCTTCGAGTCGTAACTTATCGATACGAACAACCGTCTGAACTATATATCGAAACCCAGGCACGACTCCCCAAGATTCTCTTTAGCGATAGTCCAATCACGTTTCTATCGATAGCCTTCTAAGTCCAACTTTATTCTTATTCGAATGATACCCAAATCTCACTTGTAACTCGCTAGCACCAAGGGTCTTGGCGCACGATACTCAACACAACTTAGTCGAAAGGCTGTGTGCATAGGCAACTGTCCGAATGATATTCTATCTCGCACACTAACCTGCTTGGTATTTTCGTATAGGCATCCGGGTTCACATATAACTAACATAAGTCTATTCCCACAAAGTCTAACATAGGTTGGCACAAAGGCCCTCGCATCATAATCCCGTTCAAGCAATCGTATTATTCACATGCACTTTTCAAAAATATTTAGACTTATTGTATGGAACATTCATCGAAGATCGAGAGAGAGCATCTATCACTTTTTTAATACACAAGTTCAAAACTAAAAGAATCGATACGAATTTTAAGATCGTAAAGCCGTGCTCTGATACCAAAAATATCACGTCCCGATCTTCCTCAGGAATCGGCCGTCCCCGCTAGGTGCAAATCACCACGCCAGCGCTTCCGCGGGACGGTCGTTTCCCTTGGGGCGCGATGTCGCACGAGCCTGGAGTTGCGTCCGCACAAGACAAATACCGAAACAGCCATTGATAACTAGTTTGTAGAGTCGTCATAGCGGAAACATAGAATAAACACAAGTATTAAATCCAAATTAAGCTCTTTATTAATATAAAGTAAAGATTACAAGTGATGCTAGGCTGAGATTACAAGTCGATCATACTCTCTCTCTCTCTCTATAATGAATATGCCCTTAGGCTTAGAACTGATTCAAACGATCTGGATGATGATGTTCCCATACATTATATCTCATATATGTGAGCTCCAGGTTCGCGCGCCACACTCCAAGATGCCAAGCGCGGTCCGGTGTCTCATTGAGTTAAGCGATCTCCAAATTCGTACGAGTTTCCCCTGCACCCTGTATACAATCTGATTGGGTATCAGTATATTGAATGCACTGGTGGGGAGGCCTCTCGTCCATGCCACAAAATAAGAATGTTCATTAGTTATGTGCACCGACTGATTTTATTGTCTTTTTAGTCTTTTGCCTTAGGATCAGTTACATGAAAATATAATGAAATCAATCTCTCTGTCTGCTCAGGAGTGTCATAATAATGAACAATTGAGTTCGTCTTACCATTCTTACCATTCGGCCTTCTCTGTCATATGCAGCAATATAAATAATGATCTACTGAATAACAAAGAACATCTATAAAATTTAAGTGATATGTTCATGTCTCTGCCTCAGACCCATTCTACTCGAACTATGTCTGTTACCATGCATCCATTCTACTCGTCTTCTGAATGTGGATAGCCGCTATGCAAGCATGACTTATCTATATGAAGGTCACTGGCTCTGTTAGACATATTGGACATGATCTACGATGGACAACTGCTTTTCCAGCTCGGTTGCTAGCCTTGCTGGGCCTTCCGAACCGTTTGACAAGTCAGACCATCCAGTTCGGTAGCAAGCCTTGCTGGATGTTCCACTCTCGCTCGCTAGTCATCAGCTAGCGTATTACCAGGACTATACTGGCACTGTCCTTCCGGGACGACATGATTCGGATGCCTCAGCAATCGTGTCGAAGACTCATCTCTACCTGGTATATAACCAGTTGTCCGTGACCATACAACTACTCTCCCACTTCCAATCCTAGCTGAGGACTACACTTGGATCAATCTTGCCGAGGACTATACTCGGATCTTTCTTCTTTACGTAGCTCCCTGATTAGAGACTTCCTTGGTGATCTGGATATCCTGAGTACTTTCTTTTCTTTCCTTCTCCTAACTCGGAATGACTACTTGATAGTCTTCCTTATCTATGTATGCAACATGATTTTACTCTATCACGTATCATGATCCGTGCGGTACAATGCCTCAGTATACACTCAAACTACTTTTGTGGCATATATATAAGCTACTATATTTCAACTCAATAGCCCAATTACGCAAATAGCAAGTAAGATCTCCATGTTCTATACAATGATAAGGCGGGGTTATCCCCTAAACTATGTGCGTTCATCTATTTTATTAGCATGCAAAGGTTATCGCCTGAAAACTAGCATGTATCATTCATTTTCTTAGTGTGCATCTAAGTAGAGACATGTTCACCGGGGCCACCCACCTTAGCGATGAATCGCATCGGATGATTGAGACTCCGAGTGCGCCTCTGAAGGTCTAAGTCTGAACTCCATTTGAAGATCCAAGTCTGAATGCCTTTGCATCGAACGAGTCTTTTCACCGAGCAAGGCGGGTCAGTTCGCTACACTTGTGTCGTTTGAATCGGCCCTCCGGGTTGAGCGGAGCGGGTCATTACATCAAACTCTACTGTGCCTTGTGTAAAGCTGCACTAATCAACACATGGATATGCTATAACTCGTCACACAAGAGACAAACTCAAATTAGAACTAGGACGAATCCACCCAAACACTATACTTCACTCTTAATGAACCAAGGATATATCCCAACTGATTACTCGACGTCTCCTTATTAAACCAAGCGTTACACCTCAACCAAACCAAACAATTCTCAAGACTTTGCATGAGAATCCTAACCAATCTTTCAATCTTGTCTTGCATCATGACCTAAATCCAATAGTATACCGTTATGTAAATTTTCTATCTCGAGCCATCCTTCATTCTCGCTAAATTGTTTTCACTATCTTCAGAAGTTATCGTCGAATTGATACACGTGCTATCTTTCAAAAACTTTTGCCGGTCGAAGAAACATCGAACCAAATCTGAATCCTTTACACTCTTCTAAACTTGATTTTAATTCCGATGACATCTTCCAAATCCGATCAACTATAAATCCTTCCTCTTTCAATTTCCAAGAACAATCTCAACTATCTTCTAACTTGCAACTCATTGATATCTGAATCCATCTCGTTTCTTAATACTTCTTTCGATGACATAAAATCTGAACCAACAAAACCCAATTCATTTCTATACTTTCGATTAATCTTCAAGGTGACATGAACCGTTTTCCCAAGTATTCTCGTCTTATGAACCACAATGTTACCGCGAATGGGGTTGATCAAAATCTAAGCCAAATCAAATCCAACTCGAACCAAAGTATTGCACTGCCATTAAGTACGCCTTTCAAGCACACGATTTCGATTATGATTTAATTCATCATCCCAACTTACTCGATCAAATAAAATTTTCTTACTTAATGTTTATATAAATTTTTACATAAATTACAAAAAAAAAATTTCTAACAAATAATGACTTATAAATTTAAAATTATACAAAAAAAAAAACTTAGAAACAAAAAACTTCTAAATTTTTAACTACAATTTATTAACTTTTATATATATATATATATATATATATATATATATATAATAAAAAAAATTGGACCGGTCCGGGCCGATCGTGAACCGATTTGAACCTAGACCGGTTCGGTCTGATCCACCGTTGACTTGGTCATAAAATTGGACTCGATCAAATGCCAATTCGATCGAGTCGGACCGATCTGACCCGCTTTTGATAACGGGTTGGTCCCTGACCGACCCGAATCTGATCAAATCCTGCCAAAGCGACCTCGGGCCGGACGGGTCGACCCATTAAACATCTGGACTTCATGACCTTTCGCTCCAGACTCTCCTCCCTCCTCGCCAAAACCAAAGCCCTCACTTTCTTCTCCACCGCCACCACCGCCGGCGCCACCACATCATCCGCCGCCGTCAAGCCCTCTCCGTCGCCGGCGACCATGGAAGATGCCCCCAAGTCCCTCCGCAGCCGCCTCTGCATCATCGGCAGCGGCCCCGCCGCTCACACCGCCGCCATCTACGCCGCCCGCGCCGAGCTGAAGCCAGTCCTCTTCGAGGGCTGGCTCGCCAACGACATCGCCGCCGGCGGCCAGCTCACCACCACCACCGACGTTGAGAACTTCCCCGGCTTCCCGGACGGGATCCTTGGCCAGGAGCTCATGGACCGGTGCCGGGCCCAGTCCCTCCGCTTCGGCACCCAGATCCTCACCGAGACCGTCACCTCTGTCGACTTCTCGAAGAGGCCCTTCAAGATCTCCACAGACGAGAGGTCGGTGGAGGCCGACGCGGTGGTGGTGGCGACGGGGGCTGTGGCGAGGAGGCTGAGGTTCCCCGGCTCGGAGGAGTACTGGAACAGAGGGGTGTCGGCGTGCGCGGTCTGCGACGGTGCGGCGCCGATATTTAGGAACAAGCCGATCGTCGTGGTCGGGGGAGGAGATTCCGCCATGGAGGAGGCGAATTTCTTGACAAAGTATGGGTCTAGGGTTTATATTGTTCACAGGAGGGATACATTCAGGGCTTCCAAGATCATGCAGGTGAAAAAGTCATCAAATTTCTATTATTATTTTTCATATATATATATATATATATATATATATATATATATATATATATATATATATATATATATATTTCTATTCTACTATATAATGCCAAAACTAGGCTTCACCGTGAAAAATTTTTGTTCCAAAAATACCCTTCAACATATTTAGTAATTAAAAAGAATACCTACAATAAATTCCACTGACAACCATTTAAGAGATGCAATAATGACAATCATTTACTGAAATCAAAGTGTTCATGCTACTTGCTAAGTCTTTTAAATTGTTACCAAAGAATTCGAAGGGTTGAACCATTAACCTATATAATTAAAAGTAGTAGAAATAAACTAACTCATCAACATCATTCACTCCAATATACGTGCAAAGCACGTGCATATATACTAGTATATATAACTGCCTTGGTTATTGTCATGGAAATTGTACTTAGAAATGCCTGTGTTATTGGCACCGCAACTTTGTTAGTTGTCACATGCGACGTCTAGATGGTCTAAACGTACAATTAAAAAACTTACCGTCTTGACCTGGATTATTTTTTCTCTGGATGTCGTGATGGTCGCCTAAACAACCACCTAGGGTCAAATATATATGCGCATCATGAAAAAATATATAAGTGCAGCATGAAAGTTCCAAGTTCCTAAACTACGTCTATGCAGTGCCTAGGCAGACAGGATAGCTGTCGTATCGTCTCGCCTAACACCCAGAATAATATAGCTCCTAAAATTCTCCCGGGGGCGACACTGGTCAGGTGGAAACACAACTTACTCCATTTTACTCCTAAGGACAACATACACTTTTTCTTTGGGGCAACACACCTTCTCTCTTCCTACTCTCTTCATCTTCCAACCCTAAACCCTAAACATCGTAGCAAATAACAACAGTGATGACGAGAACCAACAAACATACACAATCAAAATAAAACTTCATCAATAGAAATTATTTTTTTGTTTGTTTAGATTGTAGGTTTTTTTTAAATCTAGATTTTTTTCTGTTTAAATCCTTAGATTTCATGTGAATAGATATTTTGTTATAATTTTCTAGTAAAAATTCCACTAAGGCACCATTCCTGAAGTTTCGGCCTCCATTAATGGAGGTTCGAAGCTTCGGAACAAAAATAGTCACGTTTGGAATGATGCAGGACTGCCAAATTTGGCAGTCCTGTCTATGCAATAGGACTGCCATTGGAAGTCCTTGTGCATAGCCATGATTGTCAGAATTTTTACAGTCATGAAGACACATATCATGACTTCGGGACTTTCAATTTTTTTGGCCGTCCTAATGTGTTGCCTCCAGGTAAAAAAAAAAAAAAAAACTAAAGAGTAATTTGGAAAATTTTGGGAGTAAAAAGTAAAAAAACATTTGTGTCACCCCCGAGAGGATTTTGCGGTGCCAATAACTCTGGCCCTTAGCAATTATATGGCAAATAATAAACTTATTAAAGTTGTTACATGGTATTGTTGATTCTTTGAGATGGAGAGTATAAAGAAATAAAAGTCGGATTTTCTTTATATGAATTTTCTTTTGTAGAAAATAAATTTCAAAAACCGGTAATTTTGAAAATATTACAAAAGATGGCAGTTTCCGAATGCGGTTCTAATTAACTTGGAAAACCGTTTTTTGAAAACATGACTTCATGCCCAAAAAGTGAAGTTGCGTCTTGAGAACACGACTCATCTAACTTTTTTTTAGTTAAATTGCATTTATGAAATATGACTTTGGAAGCTATTGTATTTTGATAATAGTTCAAAACTACCAGTTCAAAATGATGTCCATTAAAAAGCAACCTATTTACTATCCAAAGAAATATGGTATTATTTATATTACACCACCTGCATGTAACTAAACTCCTTATTTTGGTAGATTAGTTTTTTTTCCCTTAGGGTTGCAACTCAAAAGAAAATTGTTCTCTTATGGTCTGTTTGGCAATTGTAATATTATACGAAGGTGAGAAAGTATTATCCTCACATTTTCATACGACAATAGGAACTTAGCTTCACGGTATTCATGTCTTGATTGTTTCATGAGAGATGGAAGGTGGGAAACTACCTCATTTAATGTAAACATTTCCTTTTTATAGAAGTATTGAGCAGTGTTCTAAAAATCGGTCTAGGCGGCGCCTAGGCGCTAGGCGGCCGCCCACCGCACCGAATTCGGCCAATTTGGCCTCCTAGGCGCCTGTTCGGGCCTAGGCGGCGCCTAGGCGGTCCTAGGCGGGCTAGGCGGCCCAGTTCGGCCAATTCGGCCAAGGCAAAAAATTTAAAAATTCAAAATTTCAAATTTCAGATTTGAAATTGCAAAAAAAGTTCAAATTCCAATTTTTTTTTTTTCTCAAATTTCAAAAAATTTAAAAGAAATGCAATAAAAATTCAAAATATCAGGAAAAAAAATCTAAATATTAAAAAAAATTCAAATTTTTAAAAAAAATTTTAAATTCAAATTCAAATTTTCAATTTTTTTTTTTTTTTTTTCTGTTCAGCGACCTAGGCGCTAGGCGGCCCTTTGGCGCACCGATTCCGCCTAGCGCTTTTTATAACATTGGTATTGAGTATATGCTTTTAAGTATGGATCTATGTTTAGTATTGTGCATGGAGGTAAAAAGAAATTTCATATTTGAATTCATGTTGTTTTTTAGTGTTTAATGGAATGTAGATTAGCAGTTATATGTACTTTGCTAATGAAGGCTCCTTTTTAGAGGCTATACTGGAGAAGGTTCTTATATGCTATTGAATATTGATGTTAGAGTGTTTTAATTAATGGGCTTTAAATTAGGGTATGTCACATGGGCAGCGCAATATAATTAAATAGATAGAAACAAGGTTATATTCATATGAACACCATATGCAGGTACTTGTCTAAAAACTAATTATAATAGTACTATTTGTCATTGTAATTTAGGGTTTTATTTATTTTCTTAAGATTGTGTTTGTTTGCAAATAAAGCGGGGAAGGGAAGGGAAAGGAAACATGATTCTTCAGAGATCAGATCCGATTTCTACATGTTCTGTATTCCTTTCCTTTCCCCCACTTCCTCGTGAACCAAATATAGGTAAGGGGATTTTCTGCCAAACCAAATCTTTAGGGACAAAAGAGTACAATGATCATGAGGTAGTTTTTCCAAATGTAAAACAAGGTTTAGTGCCAATCTACTATTTCTCTCATATCTTTCTCATCATTGAGTGCTTATTCCCCTTTAATTTAATATAGTTCTTTAGTGTCAAATGAAGTCCATCCTCTTGACTCTTTGATCTTTCTTTCTTGGATCCTTGCTTTCTGTTGCAATGCAATCCTTTCTAGATGTTGTCAAGGAGATGGTGACTAACCTTGAGTTTATCCTGAAAGATCATTACTCTTATGGGGAGTTTATGATAGTCTGCAGAAAATTCTTTGAGAATCATATACAACCCACCCTGCCATCTCCAGCAGAGTTCACTCCTTAGGCACTGTTGTTACCACAAATACAACATCAACACCAGCTTTCTCCACAATTAGCCAGAATATCCAGCATTATAGTTTGTTGTCATCAGTTGTTCCCATGGGCATTCACCATTTGTCGAAGATATTTATCCCACCACCCACACCTGATTTACCATTGTCATAATTTCCTTCACTGCAGTTGCCATTGCAATCTTCATCCAAACTTGTCAATCTGGTTCTATATCTGTTGTCATCATCATCGTATGGGCAAAAGATTAGTACATCTTCTTCTTGAGAATTATGAGCCCTTTCTCCTTGTAATTTTTTGTGCAGTATATATGCAACTTCATTATACCAGGGACATAGGCCATGAAACGTATTGATTTTATTTCAATGAAATCACTCAGTATGCATGTAAACCATAGTTATCAGACCCGGACTGGACATTGACCCGATCAAGGCTCCGGGTCATCAGGTTACTACTTACTAGTCCAACCGGTGGGTCAACGGTCGGTATAATAATTTGATTAGGCTGGAAAAGTCTTATCTTAAACAAACGGTCACTGGTCCAACCGGTAGGTCAACAGTCGACAATGAGCATGTTGTTGTACAACCAAACAGCCCCTTTGATTAGTTGGAGAAGTCTATCTTAAACAAATAGTACATGTTGGACTATTTTAGCCAAACAATATGTATTTATATACACATTGATTACATACTTTTTTCAAAACCCACAACAAACTTTAACTCTCTCCAGTGTTCTAAAAAGCGGCTTAGGCGGCCGCCGGCCAGGCCTTGCCAAGAATTCTGCTGGAATCGACCTAATGGACAATTGTCAAAAAAGTCGTCCGTCTAGACGGTTTAGGTAGAGTTTAGGTGGGTAGGCGTTGCAGTCACCAACTTCATTGGACGGCCGCCTTGGATGTGATTTGGGTCTGAATTTGATATTTGACCCGAAATTTTGACCCGACTAGAAATAAAGCTAAAAATATCAATAAAGAGAGAGGCAGCGGTTCATGACTGACATAAAATTATTCGAGAAAGGGAGAGAGGCAACGGTTGAATTTTCTTACCTCTACAGCAGCCGACGAGCAGCGGTGACCAGACGAACTACCGACGACCGACCAGGACAACCATTGGCTTTACGCCTAGATCTAGGTGGATCTATCTCCGAAGTTGACGAGTGCCGACATAGCTACGTTGCAGTAGAATAAGAGATCCCAAAGAAAACCTCAAGAAAAAATGACAAGAGGAAGAGAATCAGTAGATCAGAATTTTCCTAGAGAGTTGAATACTTAACCCTCTGTTGAACAAGTTGTAAGAACAAACTACAGAGAGGAGAAAAATTGTGATTGGTTGAAGAGAAGAGTATTATCAATACAGAGAGGAGAACCACCGCTTATTCCTCTGCTCTACTTTCTTTCCTCTCTCATATCTGTTTATTATATTTATTAGTTGTGTTTTACTCTCTTTTTTGCTGGGTGGATGAGAAAAAATGTGTTGTGTTTTACCATTTTTTTTTCTCCACTTGGTATTTATTAGCTATTGCGTTGTACATTCCTCATGATTAGGGTACATGACTACCTAGTTATTTTTCACCACAACGAAATAGGGCTGTATTAATCAACTTTGACACATGTTGTCAATTTATCATGTAGTCATTGTAAACCAGTAAAAATGGACAGACATCAGAAAATATAATTGTTATTAACAATTTTTTAAGAGGGGCCACCGTCTAGATCTAGGCCGAATAGCGCCTAGCACTTTTTGCAACCTTGACTCTCCTACTCATGCAATAAATAGACTATTTAGTCCCACATTAGATGAAAAACTAAATCAATGAAGAGGAGCTACTATCAATAGGTATGTGGAGGTTCTTTTGTCTCTAGATGGACTAAGCCACAATTGGTTGCTTAAGCAACCTGACCTGGTCCATGATCAAACGGGTTGCATGGCTTTACCAAACTTGGCTGGTTTAACCGGAACTTAACCAGGTCAAAGAAAAATGGATCAAAAGAAGACCGGGATCTGCTTAGCTACTGGGTCACCGGTTTTCCAGGCAAATGCCTGTCCGTTTGGGTTTAATAACTATGACGTAAAGTGTTCAATATGAATAAAAGAGCCCAAAACTTCCCTTTTGATCAAGTCATCACCCTTGACCCTTGAGCATAATAGGTGTACGAGGTGAGCTTGATCAAGATACATTTGCTTACAAATTGCTCATTTAGTCAGTATTCTAAAATGTGTTCAAAAGCGGCATCTAGGCATTAGGCGGCTACCCACCCTCAAAATCTTCACTATATTGCTATGTTACCTGGACTCGAGTACGGGTGTCGGGTACGGGTACATATCCAAGAGTCGGCCTCTTCAAACTCACAATTGAAGGACACACAGACTCAGCTAAAAATGATCTAATTTTTAGATACGGGTACGTGAATATGACTATTAAAATAAATATATTTGAACATGGTTTCATAAAAAGACATCATGTAATTAAATTTGCATGTCTTCATAAAAGACATATAATTAAATTTGCACGATTTTATAAAAAGACACTCTAATTAAATTTACATGTTTTCAAAAAAAGATAGTTGTAATTTAGGTTGCATGGTTTCATATATTTATGCTTATAATAAAATTTGCATTGTTTCATAAAAAGACATAATGTAATTAAATTTGGAAGATTTCATAACTTTACTACTAGTTTACCATATTAAAACAAACTATCTACTTCACTACCAATCTTCTGATTGTCATCATGAAGGATCCGATTGTCACCATGGAGGATCGGATACGGATTCCATATCCATACCCGTACCCATACCCATGTTCTATCGAGTGGACACAGATACTTCTTCTTCCTAAAGTGGAGAGTCTAGATAATATAGCTATATTGTGCCTTCTAGGCGGTATACGACATTATATGAGGAAAAACGACATTGTGCGAGGAAAAAAAAAATCATTATGCAGCCAAAGAAGAAAAGCGCAACCTAAATTTTGGTCTACTTTATTTTTTGTCAATTTTTTGTTCATTTTTGTTTTGACCTGAATTCTTTTATTTTCTTAGTCAATTTTTGGCCTATCCCAAAAATATCTATATTGACCTCATATTAATCTTTTATTTTTTTATTATATTATTTTTGGTGAATTATAAATTAAAGTTCTATTTGTTCAATAATTGTTATTTATGATGTAATCCTTGTTTTATATATACATATAAATTCTTTATAAGTATTTTTCCAATATCTATATTATTTTCGGTGAATTATAAATTAAAATTCTATTTGTTCAATACTTGTAGTATTTGGTCCAATTTATTTGGATTATCTACTTTTTTTTTTACTCTGCTGCTGGAATTTAGAACTCACCAGAAAATTGATGAACAAGAAGTTGCAACCTAGACTAGTATTACATTAATAATTGTAATTTATTGATTAGTCATGTGTTGGCATTTTTCCCGATGCTGTATGTTATGTTATAATCATCTCTTTGTGGTTTGCTTTTTGGCATGCACTAGATTTAGATCAGAAAACTTCCTTTTTCATCACATGGTGTACGATTTATATTCTAAAGCTTTTTTTCCTGTATGGTGATATGATAATAGTCTCTATTATTTGGAATCTAAAAAAACACATAACTAATTTGCCTGAAATTCCATAATCTTATTTTGCAGGCAAGGGCCTTAGAAAATCCTAAGATAGAAGTTATTTGGAATTCAGAGGTGGTGCATGCTTATGGAGAAGGGAATGGGCCGCTGGGGGGAGTTAAAGTGAAGAATGTTCTTACTGGGGAGGTGTCAGATGTTAAGGTTGCAGGGCTTTTCTTTGCTATTGGGCATGAGCCTGCTACCAAGTTCTTGGGAGGGCAGCTGGAGTTGGATTCTGATGGCTATGTGGTGACGAAGCCAGGGACTACAAAGACTAGTGTGACTGGTGTCTTTGCTGCTGGAGATGTTCAGGATAAGAAGTATCGGCAGGCCATCACTGCTGCGGGATCAGGTTTGCATATTATATTTATCTTATGTTATTTTCCTTTGGAGTAATATCTTCTAGAAGAGCCTTTCATCCACACAGACCCACCCTCTAAATTTATGCACGACGTGGGTCACAATGGGTTTCGCATGCAATTAAGGTTGTAAAAGGCACTAGGTGCTAGTCGGGCGGGCACCAGGTGTCTAGCGCCTAGCCCGCCTAGGCGGCCGCGGTTCAAGAAAACTCTAAAAAATCTACTGAAAATTGTAGAAAAACTCCATAAAATCCAAAAACATGCATAGTCGGGGGGGGGGGGGGGGTGTGCTAGGTGGGCGCCTAGGCGGACATCGGACGGGCACCATGTGCCTAATGTGCTGGTTTTTAGAACATTGACGCAATGAGGCCTTTGTGTCATGCATGGCGTCAGAAAGCGTTTGTAGGTACAGTGTTATTAAAAGTGCCACCCAGTCTCCCCTCGATGCCCAAAAGGCGAGAGGCAATATTCCACCGCCTTATCCAAAAACACGCGAGTTATCTTTCTTTGGGTGACTCCTAAGCGAGAAAAGTGTTAGAGACAAGATTATACGAATGGGTAATTAGGCGAGCCTAAGCGCACGCGACACACATTGGTGTATTTGGTGTTTTATGCAGTTTTTTTGGACTTTGGATTTTTTTAGTAAGTTTTATGGACTTGTTTGGTTTTATTGGTTTTAAAGTTGAAGCCTTAAGTTTTTAAAGGCCAAAACTTGTCTTTTTTAATTTTCATACTATAAAGTGCTAACTAAATAGACATAAATCAAAAGAAAAAAGAAAGAAAGAGGAGAATATCGTGCATTGATGGCACATAAGAGAGCATCAGCATTCCTTTCAGATGGGCTCCTCATTGGGGGCAATTTTTCTTTTTCTTCGAAACCACCCTCTTCAAAACCGTTATCTTCTTCAAGACCAATACCACCTCCACTTCCATTGAGACTTTTGGATAAGGAAGAAGAGACCGATGATGATTAAAGAAAAGAGAAAAATAATGAACATAATCTATAAATCAATGAGGATGAATATTTCATTTTCGATGATGATGTTCAGGATGATCTCTTAGACTTAAATGATGAAGATGAATTATGGATGATCGAGTAGAAAGAAGGATTCATCAAGTCATTTATGAATGTGGAATATTCACTCATTGATTATCGTATGTTTGTTTTTCTATTTGAACAATTTGACTTCTATCATAATGATTTATGTGTGATGTTTTGTTCTAAACTTAATGTTGCGTTTAATACACCATTTTGTGAAATTTTTAAGTTACTTTGTTATTTTATATTGGTAATTTGATATTGTATTTTGCTATTTTCCTTAGTTTATTGTCTAAAATTTCAAGTTTGATGAGTTTTTAAGGATATGGCATATTTGGATAACCTAACTTGAGCTGCAAAAGTGACAAAATGTGCTATGAGAAGGGAATTTGAGAAGCTACACAGATGACACTTTTCTTCTTAGGACGAGACTAGGTGCGCCTACGCGCTCCCAAGAGATGAGGCGTGGCTCCTTGCATAGGAGCGCCTAGAGTTCTAAAAACACTTGTTAGGTAGAAGTTCGACGAAGGCATTTTTCTTTCCAATATATTAGATAAATTAATTAAAATTTTAATCTCATGTAGTCTATGTTATATAGGTATGGTTGCTTCTAAATACTATTAGGTTAAGCAACATGATAGATGAATGGAACATTATCAAAAAATACAACATGGAAAGTGTTGTTGAAAGTCGATGCTACATTTTTGAATATGGGATCAATTTTATACGGCTCTTGGTCAACATTTGTAGACCTAAAAAACATGTGAAATGACATCAGTAACCGCAGCTAGAAAACGAAAAGGACATCAACTAATAAATCCATAAAAAATAAGATAACTAATCTACTGTTTAACATGTCCTTACAAGATGGAACTTTGTGAAAGCAAGTTCAACTTGGAGTTTGTAAGAAACATAGAATCTGGATATCATCAGAGAAAGAAGGCCAAGACTAAGATACTAAAAAAACTCGGAAGAAAATTGAGGAAGCCATCTCAAGAAGGATGGAGCTTGAAAACCGAAGAAATCTCCAAAGAAAGCATCCAAAGTAGGTTGGGGCTCTGAAAAGCATGGAATACAAGATCGAAAGTTTATCTAAACAATAAGAAATATCGGAAGAAAACATCCAAAATATATCGGATCTCAGAATGTACAAATATTTGAGAACAAGTTATCTAAAGAAAGTCGAGGATTCACATTGTTCCAAATTTTGGCCTAGGCGGCTGTTGGCCACACCGAAAACCCCATAGACTGCGCTCATAGGCGACACTTCGTCCCTATTCGGCCCTAGGTGGGTCTGTTTTGTGCCTAGGCAGGCCTATTCGGCCATAGGCGGCCATGTTCGGCCGTGCGTGTTTTGATTTTTTTTTATGCTTAGTTGTATTGTGGATATGTTTGTTGGGTTTTAAGATTGGATTTGGATTTATAACATTTAAATATAAATTTCAAATTTCAAATTTCAAAAATATTATGAATTGTATTGGATTTAGAATTTAGAACATGTTGGATTTCAAATTTATATTATAGATTTCACATTTCAAATTTCAAATTTCAAATTAAAAAAAAGAAACCTAGGCTGCCGCCTAGACGTGGCCCTCCGTCGCACCGATTTCGTCTAACGGAATTTAGAACAGTGGGGTTTCGAAAAGGAAGAAATCCTAGAAGGAGTCAAAGATAGTCGGATTTTCATAAAAAGTTTCCGAAAGAAAATATCAAAAGAGAACTAGGGTTTCAAATACAAAGAAATCCTGGAACATAACAGACACAAGGTTGGCCTGCTCAGTACTTCGCACTTCAAAAAAAAATCACGGAAGAGTGCTATGGAAAGCAACTTTGGGTAGAGAGGATAAACAAGTTAAAAATGTCAAAAATGAATCAATATGGGGGAAATTGGTCAGAAATAGAAAAACAGGTCAAAATGGATCATAATTAACTAGTGGGGAAAAACGGGTGTGGAAATGAGTGTTAATGGGTTTGGAATAAGTGAAATGGCTAAACAGGTATAGAAAGTCAAAACGGGTTTATTAATTGGTTTTATGACTTTGAAACATGTTGGATAGAAGATGGTATGATTTGGATAGTTGGATCTTGATCCGAAGGTAAGCATTAAATGTAAGGCTGTGTGAAATCTTGGCCATAGGATGTGTGCTGGAGGGATGCAACTAAAGAGAGGAAGTAGTTGGCTGTATAGAAAATTAGGGTTGGTGTGCGTAAAAGGAGGGAAGAGCTGGCAAAAGCTCTTTGGTCCAGGTAGAGGGATTGGATACCGGCACTTGTTGTTGTAGAGCACATTGGTCAGGGAGTGATCAGGCAAACTAGGTCGGGGAGTGATCAGACAACTGGTTCGTGGTCGGACGTCGATGTTGACGATTTGGATCGTTTTGAAAGACGACGACTTCGGGTGAAAATCTGCAAGTTTGGCGGTGATCATTGTCATAGTCGCAAGACTGATAATGTTGTCGTGGTTGCTAGACTGATAATGATAGCAGTGGATCCATTTTACTGGACGAGGTTGATGTAGATCTGCGAGTCGGGCGTTGGTCGTCATCTATTTCAGAGAAGGAGACTGCTAGAGACAATGGTCAAATTGTTGAAGAGGAGGTTGAGGTGTTGCTATCAACAGTGGCCCTGAATTCGAGATCGAAATACAAAAGTTGTTGGCAAGTGTCGGGGTGAGTTGTCGGTAATGGTGATGACGAGACAGGCTTGATGTGACGAGACAGGCTTGATGTCTGATATGATGATGTTAGTCGTTATGGGATGGCGTTGATCTTTGTATGACCAGGTTAATGCGACAACGAATATAATGGTTTTACAAATGTGAAAGTTGACGACAGAGGAATGATGGGTTTGGATGATGATGAAGAAAGACGGTGAAGGTACTGATATCTAGGGATTTGAAAGAGTAAGAGGAGAAGAGAGTGCCTAGGAAGAGAACCTAGGGTTCTGATACTATGTTGAAATACATTGTGGAATAATGTGATCAATTCTATTAGAGCTTTTTGTCTACATTCATAATACTTCTAAGCATGTAAACCTAGCTAAAATACATCAACTAATAAATGTATAAAAATAGGATATCTACTATTTAACCAAAATATTAAAAAAAAAGTTTTTATTCCAAAATTTTGGGACCATGACTCAAAATATGTATTATTGAAATACTCTTCCTTGTTTATTCCATAGTTTGCAGTATAGGCCAATACCGATCCGATACGGTCGATACCGCCGATACTTATACGATTTGGCATGTCCTGATCCGAAATCGGTCGATACCCGATACTGATCGATACCGATATTGGCGGTCTCTTTTCTAGTTATTTCGGTAAAGAAAATTGAACAAAAAAAGACCAATCATCAAGGGTATAAAAGTATAGTAAGGTTGTAAAAACATATAAAGGAAGAAAATTTATCTATCACATGTAAACCAATCGGCAAGTGTGACTGTTTCAGTCAATTTCGAAACTACTAAGAAACAACACTGAAAATACTTAAAATTATGTCTAAATGTATAAAATATATTTCCTAAAATGTTAATAATTATTTACTTTCCGATACCAAAAAATTCGATACTCCAATCTGAAACTGCGGATATCGATGTTTTAAAAACCGGACCGATTATCGAACCGAAATTTGTTGGTACATGTCTAACCGGAATTCAACCGGGTTCAACCAGGTTGGACCAGTTTTTGTGAACTGCATTTTATTTTTGAAATAACTAAGATATTTTACCTGCTGAATATCCAACCTTTCTATATGCTAGAGTTGCATCATATATGATATGAAGAATACTTTACCCTTGCAACCAATGGTAACTTACTCCAACTCACTTATATATGGACCACCTTGGTTCACTTGTCCCTCAGTAGATGACCAAGTTTATTAGTAGGAGGCGTAGGGATTACGTGAAGTACTTACTATCCCAATTCCCAATGTGTAAATGAAGGAAGTATTTAATGTCACAAAATTATGATTTTGAGATAAACACAAAATGTTTGGCTAAACAAAGCATGCGTGTGTTTGTGGGTGAGGGAAACGAAAAGACTGGAGACTGGGTGAAAAGCATGCTAAACAAAGCATGCTCAATGCAGTCAATTGGACACGCGTGAATGAGGGAAACGAAGAGGTGAACAAAAAATATAATCATTTTTTGGCAAACCCGGTTCAAATAAACTCCGGTTCATACGGTTCACCGGTTAAACCCCGGTTCTCTAAAAAACTGTTGGTTTTTAAAAAATAACGGTTCAAGTCAGACCGGACCGATTTTTTGACAAAACCCGGTCAGATCCGTTCCAACCTTCGGTCCTGTCCGGTTCAGACAACACTGGCGGGTATTGCCGATACTGCAGATCTCGATACTCATAGGAATGATCCGATACCGATACGATACTACGAACCTTGTCGCTAATATTGTTCAGATTCAGCCACTCAGGAAAAGTATGGTAGGGATGGTAGGTGTTTAACAGATGGCTAGGAAATAAACTGATTTGTACATATCCAAATGAATAGCAATAGAGAAAAGAGCACAAAGTGCAACTTTAGAGTAAACCGAAACATGCCCCAATGTTTCACAACTTTGGAAGCACACATTTTTCGAATCCTTTGATCTGTTATGATAAAGACGAAGACATGAATAAAAGCTAGTATTTAGTCATAGGAGACTTAGTAATTGAAGCGAATGTTGATGTGAAACGCTTTTGAGAGATGTAGAGGGATGACTACATGAAAAAGGCTGCTGATTATATTGTAGTCTCCCTGTATGTCGTTATAATGATGGACTCACTTTTTAAATGCTCGTGTCATGGAGCTAAAAGAAATCACAATGCACACGCGATATTGAAATAGGATTTTTACTAGTTAGGAACATAAATTATGGGTTCATTGTGAGAATGGGTATTCTGAGAAACAGCAACTTTGTGCCAGATTTAGGGAAGATTCTAAGGTTTTAGTACCCTGATCTCAAACAGAGATGATACGTGGTCAAAGAAATGGGATATATATTATGGATTCTATAATATCTAAAATTAGAAGTTTATGGTAGTTATTTTCGTAGTGTAAATATAGCCTGGAGTGTATTTCCAAAAGAAATCCAGCAAAGAGAGATCCATAATTAAAGTTCAAAATCAGAAATTACCTTAACTACCATAAACTACCTTAATTTTAGTACTCCTAATTTTGTGCACATATTGATCTATGTTGCACATGTCCAAACTACCTTAACATTTTCTCATTTTGTTCACAATTGGCTTGGCAGCGGTTCCAACTTCCCATGAATAGGCTCATCTTATTTCATTTATTGCCACTCATTGGACAAAATCATCAAACTTCCCATGAATAAGCTCATTATTCTTTTTCAATATATTGCTATTCATTGGTCAAAATCAGCTTTCTTACAGGAAAAAGCCACTGCGCCTCATAAAAGGCTTCTTTCCTGTTGGCTTTCTAGACAGGCTTTCTCTGGGACTGCAGAAAATACCATGTTTTACAGAATAAAAGTTGGCTTACAAAAACCTACAAATATGCATATAGTAATGATGCTGACATTATTCATGATAGATAGTATCTTCTTGTCAAATCATGACTAGCTAAGTATCAAGAAAATTGAATGGGCTTCAGAGAGGGTAGTTGAGTTCAGTCAGTCAGTCATCTGGCATTTGATATGTGATGATGAATGAGATGAATATCTGATGAATCTCTGACTGATTCATCATCTTGGAAGACACAATCATATACTCATACTGGGAGGGACATGAGCTTATTAGTTTTAGTGCTTTGCGCCATGGTTAGATTTTCTATCTAATGGTTTGCAGCTCTCGGATGATTTGATAATCGGCTGTGGTTCAGAATCTTACAAATTCGTGGATTCCATGGAGCCAAAATATATAAGATACCAAAACTTTTTAAATACTATCAAGTTTTATATCTTTTCTTATGATTTCTCAGTATTCGTTATTAAAGAACTACTCAAACAGTATTCGTTATTAAAGAACTACTCAAATAGTGAAATGCTTAGCATTCTCATTTCAGCCTCCTTAACATTATCATTCAGCTACGCTCATGGTTTGTACATGTTTTTTGATTGCACAACATTTCGATCTATAAAGCATGGCTGGTCTTATGGAAGCTCTCTTTCAACTTCTAGGGTATCCTTTGACAGTGGTGGAACACACTCTTCCTTTTAAACCATCCTGATTTAATTATATGAATAATCGTATGGTGAATGATTGATCATAAGTAGTGAAAATTATCACTCTTAGGTACACCGTGGCCATCAATATGATTACCACCTGATTTCTTCTTTAACTTTTACTATATCTATAATATATGTCGTTTTATCAATTTTAGATATTTTTGATTCCAAAAGTCTTCGCTCTTGTAATTATATATTAGCAGCTAAACACTTTCAACTCTCATCGACTTAACATAATATCATCAGCAAATAGTATATTACCATGAAATCTCGTCATGAATGTGCCTAGCCAGTTTATCAACAACTGTTGTGAAGAGCTGGGCTCATGACATGTAGTTTGACTAATTCATCGATATTTTTTGAACGATGCAGGGTGCATGGCTGCCTTGGATGCTGAGCACTACCTGCAGGAGATTGGAGCTCAGGAAGGCAAGGCGGATTGATTATCTCTAAACGATCCAACTCTAAAGTTGATGGCGGTAGCAAAGGCTAATTTCAAGAGTTCAGGACCTACCCATGCTGCACGGGTGCTGAGCTAGGTACAAGCGGCTGCTAAAACCTGTATTGCTGTCTCATGGATTGGCACCCTTAATTAATTTATTTTTCATCATTGTGATTTTATTTAAACATTTAGATTTGAAGTATTTATGCGGGAACAAAGAGTTATCATATTTGTCTCGGAGTTTATATTATGATCATTTCCTCCGAGAATAGTGATTTATTGGATGGTAATACCACTGTTATGCCCTTTAGTTGGTTTCGAATATTTAATTTTATCTTCCTTTCAAGAAATTGATGTTCGCTTAGCTTAATCACCTGTACTTGGGTCTTATATCGCATCTGATGACCAAATTTGTGTTTTGTCTTCATATACCTTTGTTATTACTAGTTGCAATGTCCTGATGCCTAATTCCCAAATTTTAGTACTTACAAATGAAATAGATCAGTCGATCTACAGAAAATTAGTTGTGTTTTTGTCAAGCCCAGGAACAAATTTCTTGAAATTTTGTAATAACAAATGAAATGTGGAAATATCAAGTTACAATCTCATGGGGAAATATAAATCCTTCCTCGCACGTTACAAATGACTTCATCATCAAGTAGTTGCTTTGGTTAAGCCATGAAGTTGGATACCGGAGTCTATAGTAATTGCATACGGAATGGGTTAGTATCAAGTGTCAATTTATGGAAAACTAGAGTTGCATTTTGGTTATGCCCAGAAGATGAATTCTCAAACCTTGTAATTGAGAACAAAATGGGTTAGCATCAAATGACAAACCTCATATTACAAATATAACTTAGTTGCCATGTGGTCATATCTTTGTTAGGAATGTTGTAAGATGGTAGTTGGTGAAGGTGGTCATATATAACCCAATAGTTGAAGTTATTAGTCGTTACTGTTGCATAAGCTTACATTCATCTTAACACATTTTCATGCAACGCTTAAAAACAATTTTCAACACATATTCATGCAAAGCTTAAAAACATTTTTCTAGAGAGCTTCTCCTCGTCAAACACAATGATTCGTTCCTTTTTTCGCGTTACGGAAACCATTCCTGTTCTCTCTCTTTTCCACCTTGTTTGGGTTGCATAGTTAAACGACGGAAGGAAGGACCACTGTCAAGAAAATAAACTTTGCCGCAACCACTTCACCAAACCTACTGCTTGCTGCTGATTTTATCATTTCCCCATAATTTTTACTCATATGGGAGCTAAAAGAGAAGCAAGCAAAATTACATGACAAAATAAAGGGGATATTTCTTGTGCCAATGGTCCGAACAAACATATTACTAGTACTTGCTGCATAGAGGCACCACAGGATCCATTAGATGAGACAAATACGAATGCATCACATCACATCCAACAAAATGTGGGGAATCGGACACGTCTTGAAAGCGTTCCGACATCTTGTTTGAGAGTGTCCGTAACGAAAACTTTAGACCAACCCACATGAGATAACCAATTCCTGTTTAACAAACACCAAGCACAGATAAAGACAAGTATATGGCAGTGACTATGTCACCTGGACAAATTCGAACCTTTATAACTCAGGTGAAATTACAAGATTGACAAAATCAATGTTTAACCATTTGTCCTAATAGATTCAACCCCCTCACCACACTCAAAAGAAAATATAAAGATTACAATTGAAATCACTCACCAACCCGTAGCAATTTTTCTAACCGAAGTTGACGACTACTCGATTAGATCTTTTCTTCTTTCTGTCTTGTATGGAGAAGAACCCTAAGAGCAAAGTACGAACTTTCTCTTATATTTTTTTGTGGACATGCACCTCGAATCTCTATCTTTGTGCAATTCTTTGTGCCTCCATCCTCCTCCTATATTTATAGGATGACAAATCACATTTTAGGTCATAATATGATTTCCTAAATAGAAAACCTTAAAATAAGAATTATATTCCACCTAAAATAGTCCAACACCAATTATGGACGTCCAAATATGGTCAAATTAAATATTTGATACAAATTTAAAATCTAATCAAATCTTACATTTAATGTAGGTTTTTAAATTATATCAAATCAAATCTTTGACCATATTTGGGCTCCAAAATTCATCAAATCGAGACTGGACCCCAACAATCTCCCCTTCAAGTCTGATGTGAGGTGTTGATCCCATGACTTCTCAACTGGACTCCATGCCTGTCTTTCCGCGACATAGTTCCTGCTCCCCCATGCCACCGATCTCCGATCCCTCGAGTTGCTTTGCATCTTCCTTTGTCTCTAGCTCCTCGACCGTCACGTCGACGCTAACTGCCATCCGTAGCACCTTCTATACCACTGGGATCCTACCGACATCAATGACACGGCTGAGACCAAAGTCCCTGACTATCAGCCTCACCGAGAGTCTTGGCTTCCTGTCCCTGACTTTCGTCTTCCACTGAAACGTGTTAACGTTCCGATGAGCTTTTTCACCCTCTGCTAGCCTAACCAAGCGGACGGTACGATTCTTCCGAGATTTGAACTCCTGAATCTGTCCACCTTCGTGTCCGAACTTCAAGCTCCCCCATACACATGCGTCATCGAGCAGAACATCACGCACTGTGCACGCCGTCAATGACCCACAACTCCCCTGAAACTGTGTGAATGATGATGCTCCCGTCTCATTTTGAGTTTTCTACAAACCTTGATCTCCTCCCTAACCTCAAACTGCTGAAACCAATGCCGTTCCGTGAAGCTTTGGCAAACTACCCATCGCCAAAATCGGATCTGTGGAACAACCCCCACCTGGAGACCGACCAATTGTCATGGGATCGACATTCTGACCCTCAATCTTTGGCTCATCATCATTCGCTTTGTCTCGACGAACCGAATCCTCCGTAATCCTCAAAGTATCTCGAAGCCCCTCCTCAGCAAGTTCCCGACGATCCAACTCTTGTCGAATACCCCTCGAGCCTCCATCCGATGTCTGTGGCCTGCCTGTACAACTCAGCGGCTTGAGCCTGTACATATTGTCACACCCCGATCTTTCACAGGAATCGGTCGTCCCCGCTAGACGCAAATCACCGCGTCAGCGCTCCCGCAGGATGATCGTTCATATCTGTACGTGATGCCGCACGAGCATAAGATGCGCCCGTGCAAGGCCATGATCCGAATATTCGGTAAAATGACTAAGCCACATAGTCGCACAGATAGTCTGAATGTAGTAGGAAAAGAAACGAACAGACGATTAGTAACATGTTCACAGAGTCGTTATAGCAGAATCATTGAATAACACAAGTATTGAAGTAAAACAATCACTTTATTGACATTGAGTCAGTATTACAAGTGGTGCTAGGCCAAAATTACAAGTCTCTCAAGCCTCTATCTCTCAAATAATAAAAGCGTGCCAAGTGGCTACAATTGTGGAATGATACATAGGCGATGTTCCAATATTATGTCTTGTATATGTGCTTCAGCTCCGTACGCAAAGCTCCAAGGCTCCAGAGCGAACTCCATTCCTTAGCTCGCACGAAGGAAGTTTTTGTACCGAACGAGGTTCTCTTGTACCCTGCAAGCAATCTGGTGGGTTATCAGTACATGAATGCACTGGTAGGGAGGCTTCTCGCCCGCTTGACAAATTCAAACACATTATATAGGTTCCGTGCACCATCTATTAAGTTATCTTTCTAGCCTTATATCACTCCCCATTCCCAATATACGTATTTGGAGCGTAATTATTGTTTTGTTACCGTAGTTATATGTTGTAAGAGAGACTAACCCATTCTTTGGTTCACTTGGCTCTTGATTTATTTGTCTGGTTTGGTTTTATCATGAGTTGAACCCATGGTCCAAACCTCAAACCCTCCATATATAACCCAACTTCACTCTCCCTCCTCTCATTTTTTCTCTTCCATTATCTTTCTTAGATTTTTCTTTCCCCTTCCATAGGCAAGTACATCTTGCAAGAAATGAAAAAATCCTTTATATTTTTGTTCCATTATGTTTCTTACATAATTTTTCATACATTTAGAACTTGGTATTTTGAATTTGGTGGATGGATTAGTGTAGATCTAAGTTTTAAGTTTTAGGGTGTTCTAAGTGTTCTTGAATGTTCTTGGGTTTTGATCATCCAGCTGCCAAACTCGGTTTCTATATCCACAACCTCTTTCCTTCTTTGTAGGAGCCCATCATTCTCATTATCCACCAGGATCCATCACTGTCTATTAGAACCCTCACCACCATCAGATTCCTTTTGTTTTCGACTACATGTCTCGGCCCGATGCCCGTATTTTCCACACTCAAAACATATCATATACAAGCCTTCATATTCAATAACTTGCAAGTGATAGTTTAACCAAAACTTTGAAAGTAGTTAAATCAATCTCCAAACAAATTCTAGCATACTTTTCTCGTGCCACAGCTAAGGTTGTGCGGTCCACTCGTACAATTTTTCTAAGTTTTTTTGCCAATCTTCATTAGAGAAGGCTCATTGAAAAACTCAATAGTAATTTCTGGCAGTCGAATCCAAACCATTGTTGATGAGATAACTGCTTCCGAAGTCCTAAAGTTAGGCTTCCATTTGTTAACAGTAAGATAATGGTCCATCACCATCCAGGGTCCATTTTCTAAGACATGATTGTAGTCCTCCTTGCAACGAAAGCGCACTAAGAAAAAAAGCCAGATTGTAAATCAATCATATGGAACTCAAATTGCAACTTCCATAGAGCACGCAAACGTTGCTCTAAGACTTTGTAAGAGGGAGGTGAGTCGATAAGGAGAGGATCCGGGTTAGCTTGAATGAGATCACAGAGCGGTCGACGATGGGTATTGAAAGAGAAGTGAACATAAAGCTTACTATGTTCCAGGTCCGAGGTCAGAGCTGGGTTTGGAGCTCGAGTTGGAGATGAGAGAGGGATTCAGTGTCACAACCCGCACCCGGATATTCGGGCACGAGTACGTGGGTATCCATCCTACGCCGCAGAATCGGCAGTAGAACGCCGTTTGGATCATTTCTAACTATCTAGCATCTCAAAAATATAATATGGTGTAACCTTCGCATCCTGAAATTCTTGCTTAAATGTTGTTATTAGGTTAATTTGGGGCTATTGAGATTTTTTTTCACAATTTTTGGTTAATTAAAAACTACTAACAATAAATTTTTTAGGTCTTTCAAGAATTTATTTTAGTGTCAAACATAATTAAAAATATTTTAAACTTTTATTTTGGGTTCTAAATAATCATATATATTTTCTAAAATTTTCTGAGAATTTTCTGAGTATTTTAGTATTTATTGGGAGTTATTTAGACTAATAACTAATTTTTAGGACTTGTAGAATTTATTGTGCAAGTCCAGGAATATAGAATGGATACACATAATTTTTTTAGTATTTATAATATAATTATATATTTTCTGGAATTATTTTAGAATTTTTGAAATATTTTTAATATTTATTTTTATTTAAATAGTTAAACTAATTTTTAGAGCTTCTCCTAATTATAGTAGGAAACCTATGAACATAAAATTATTCCAAGTATTTTTCTAGGGTTTTTAGGTTCAAAATATATTTTTTGTAATTTTTTCAAATTTTTATGATTATTTTTAATGTTTATTTTGAGTTATTTAGATTTAAAACGACTTAAATAATATTTTGATAAAGGCAAATCAAAAATAAATAATATAAACAAAATTATCCAATCAGATTCTGACACGTGTCAGCCTTAAACTTTTGATTCAGCCGCATCTGTATATATATATATATATATATATAACATAATAACCTTAATTATTCCATTATTTTAGAGAGAGAGAGAGAGATTTGAGGGGATGTCATCTAGGATTTTTTTCATCTTCCAGAAGCCATTACGCATATCTCCGGACTCCAAACGCAGTCCAGTTTCTTGCGTTAGAACCGTATTGAGGTTAGTTTTTTGAATATATAAAATTTTCACGAAATTATGAATATTAAATTCTAAAAAATTCGTAGAGCACAACATGTCCGAAAATAGACGCGTCTCGGTGTTTTCGCGATTTCAGGAGAACCAGGAGTCAGAATCACAAACAGTTTGAAGTTTCGGAAAGATAATGTTGAGATAATTGACATATATTTTTTTTAGGATTTAATACGAAATATTTTTATACTATTAATTCTGTAGAACTTTTAGGTTAACAATCAACCACCGTTGCACAATACGATTTTAGGTTTGTGCAATAATTTCCAAACGAATTTGAATTTGGACGAGCCGTAAATTTAAACATATTTTTGACGCTGAAATATAAAGGAAACCATGCATGAAAGTCGAGTTTGCATCGGTTGACTTTTTGGTCAATAGATCGTCTCGATTTGCGTGCCATGAGTCTCGAATTGGTAAAATTCAGTTTCTTTGGACAAAATTTAGGAATTAACCTAAAAAATCAGAATAATAAGATTAAAATAGGATTTTAGAATAATTATTTCAGAATTAAATAAATGAAAATAAATTATCTTTTGATATGGTAAATTTGTAATACATAGGCTATTTGGACTGTGACTTGGATTCTGATTTATACCAGCTAAGGACCCCAGGCGAGTACATTCTCTGATAATTTTTGTTATTTGATAATTTCAATAATTCAAGTAATTATAAATGTTACATCTGATTCTTGACACTGTGCTACACGGACTAGTATATAGATTGGATCTGTAGTCATGAGATGTTACATTGGTTATCGTATTGACATTGTACACGACATTGATATTAGATATTATACATGATATATTGGACATTGATCGTGTATCGTGACTTGTCATGGTTGGATCCACTGTACTAGTTGGGGGCGGAGAAATTGCTAGTAGGAGATGTGATCAAATTCCTATCGTACAAGTGTAGATATTGTTAGTATTAATCATACACCTCATGTATGATTAGCCAGGCCATGTAGCTATCGTACAAGTTTCCAAGCCGATCATATTTCGAAACTACTATTTCAAACACTTAGAATAGTTACAGTTCTCCATTTCAGTTCATATACTATATCACCCGGTATATGATATTGTAGTTCTTTCTCTTCATTTCATATATACACTGACTGTACCATATTGTCTATATTGTCTGTCCTCTTTATTTTGCCACTCCATTTATTTATTATCTTTTCTCAGTATATAACATCATCTATTTATTGTTTTATAGTCCTTATCAATTAACTGGAACTGTTATTTGGGTTGTAATTTGCTCCATCATGACTGAAAATATTTTTTCAGACTGCGACTTAGAGGACTGGTGTCCGACATATTATGGACCACAGGGAGAGTAGCTGCAGCCTTGGACCTTGTAGCTCAGGTGTGATTCTGGGAGGTCTAGCCGGGATCACTAGTTATTCAGTTAGTTTTTTTAAGTACCTGATTTATTTCCGGCATACTCTGAGACTTGGATGTTATTTTTGCAGTTAAATTATTTTTGTTGTTTAGACTTGTACTATTTTTCATTTATTTTCTTTGATACCTTATCGTGCTTTAGTTATGTAGTTGAGTATTTTTATATTATATTATAATATCTGTGTCTCCTTATGGAGTTGAATATTTGTGTGAGATTGATTAGATAGTATTGTGACCTAGACAGCGTTCTACCGTCGATGCTGCGGCGTAGGCTGGACGTAACCACGTACTCGTGCCCCTACAGCGGGTGCGAGTCGTGACACATTTTTAGTGGTGGCCCATGCAGTTCAGGCTTCGCAAGTAGTACGATGTCGTGTTAGTGCGACGTCTTAGTTGTACTATTGCGTGCCTGCGATAGGATATAGGACATAGGATACTAGGATGAGAGAGGATACTCAATCACAAATTATTGAGAGATTTCTGGGATGACCCTTGAGAATCTTATTATAATTTCCAATTCAAATCTTTTTCTTTATTCCGTCCGCTCTCACTTGTTGCTATTGAATTAGATTCTTGTTGATCGGTTGTTAAATTTAATTCTTGGTGTCGTTGTTAAGTTTGATTTCATATCAAGATAAACTTTACGGACTAAAATTTTCGGTATCATCTGATGACATATGTTGATGAGGACAGTGAGAAAGATTAACATTAGAGCTATTGGACTACAAGATGTGAATTTAAATTTATAATTTGAAAATTGTAAATAAATGTCAATTTTTAAGAATTTTTGAGGAATTAAGATTTTATGTTATTAAATTTTTTGAGGATTCAAATTCAATTCAATAAACATAGTCAAAGCTATAAAGATTTTTGGAAGTGATTAAAATTTTATTTCAATACTTGAATATTTGACTTTTGAGGAAAGTATATACCTTTTATTTTAAATTGTTCGAGAAGTTAAATTTTGAGGATTTTTTTTTGAGGATAAAATTTTATGGTGGGTAAGAAATGTATATCAGTATATGAGTGGATGAAGTACATGTGTAAGGATCTGTTGGCTTGAGCATGCCTGAGATGGCACTGCAAACTGACTTGGGTGTCCATCTAGAGTTGTATTAGAGAGAGCAGTACTTAGTGTGTTGTGTTGCACTTGATGTGCACTTGAGTGATAAGAACAACTAGTATAAACAATTGTAGTAGGTAAGAGAGTTAGCAGTGGGCGTGCTAGTAGTAGAAACAGTGGTACCTAAAGGGATAGAGGTATCAAACTTTGGATGCATCATTAAACATGGTTGTGTTAGCAGGTTCTGTTCTGTTTCTTCCTTCTGTTCCTTTCCGTCTATTTGATTGATTGATTGATTCTTTAGTACCGTAGCTTGTATCAGTGATTTTCTTGCAAGAATATAGTTAGTAGTACACCCTAACAAAGACTGCAATACCATGACAAAATAGACCATAACCATACATGTTTACTCTAGATTGCATGTTGTATGGCTGTAGGTAGAATTTTCTTAGACCTTGATTGTTGGGGGTTTAACCGTAGTGAAGATTAATGAAGAGGTTATGACTAGACAGAGAGAGACAAGACGCCTTAAATTTTGAGGATAAACATTAATTTAAATAAAGAGTTGAGAACTTAATATGGCAGAATTGACGATTTTGTTAAATTATTGATTTTTATGAAGATTACGATATGATTGAATTTGTCATTAAATTTTGAGGAATTTAAGAAGATTATCATTATATCTATTTGACTGCAAGATATAAATTTTAAAACTTATATTTGAATGTTGTATTTGAAGACTTCGTAAGTATTACATTGTTTGAATATTGTGTGAAAAAAGAATCGAAGATTAAGATTACTAATGGATTAGTGTATGGATTCAAATTTTTGGGATGAGATTTCAAATTTATAAATATGCATTGATTAGATTTAAATTAGAGGAGTAAGATCATTAATGGATTAATGTTGAATTCAAATTTTTGGGATGAGATTTTAAATTTTATAAATATGAATTTATTGGATTTAAATTAGAGGATTGGATATTAATTTTTTGAGTATTTAGTTATTAACTTAAAATTTTAGAGGAGATTGTGATAAGAATGTAATTTGATTTTAAATTTGAAGATTTTCAGGAATATAATATTTATAGGATTTTGAAAATTTTGTGAAATAACAATATGGATTTACTTCATGATTATATGGTTTGATGAATTTAAATTTTGATGGTAAAAAAAATAAAAAAATAAATACAACTATTGAGGATTTTAAATTTCAAGGAATTTTTTTTTTAAGGTGGGTAGACTGTAACTGTGACAGCGGCTGCTGTCACCAATTCTCCGTCACTGAAAACCTGAATATATATATATATATATATATATATATATATATATATATATATATATATATATATATATATATATATATATATATATATATATATATATATATATATATATCACCCAAAATAATATAAATATATATATATATAATAACTATACATACCCTCTCCTATTATTATGTACATATTTAAATATAGCAACAATACACACATACAACATATATAATAAATATACATCTATACATATATATAAATAATCATATAATAACTATAAATAATCTAATTACTTACTTAAACATACACATATATTTTATAAAAACATATTCATATATTTATATCCCTAACATATATTAAAACATATATACTAATGCATGTAGAAGAAGCTACATATATATATATATATATATATATATATATATATATATTATATGCATTATGGTATATTTATTATAGTGTTTATTGTATCATAGATCTATGTACTATATATGTACTAATAGAATATATATATATATATATATATATATATATATATATATATATATATATATATATATACAAACAACTTCAAGAATTAAAGCATAATTTAATTAGATCTACACATAAATACACAACACATGGAAAGTATCACACCGTATTCCACTAGATCTAGGATACGTATGCGACACGAGTCCACCACACATCTAATTGCACCCTGAAGGACACAGATAAGTCACATATAATATTTATGAACAAAACAAAGTGTCAAATGTAGATCTATGTGTCCGTGTCAAAATACGACATGTACAAAGTCCCGTGTCGAAAGAAAAATCCCCAAATAACATGTATCACCGAATTATTGGGATACGACCTACATGTACCCAATTGTGGACACGACACTAGCCCTAAACATATAAATACATGCCAAATTGATCTATAGGATTAATTGACATACACAACAAATGTCATTCTCGGAATTTCCCCAAAATTGATATAAAAAGCACCATTACTTTCTCCATAGGCCTCCTATGAACACAAAACCAAATCCTATGGGTGTATATGCATATGGGTTAATTTTCCATATTAAATCTCAGATTTAAAAGCTATTTCAAGGGAAAAAACTAAATTGTACCTATTGGGAGATGGATTCCCAATGAAACCTCCAATTGAGATAAAATTGCTTTCAACTTGTAGATCCTTGCTCCTCTTTGTAGATCCCTGCTTCCTCCTTCTAGTTCCTTGCTTCTCAAGTCTCTAATGGTGATTTAGGAAGGAATTGGAATGAATTTGGTAGGGAAATGAAGTGGGAATGAAGGAAATTTGGTAGTGGAAAATTCTCGATCTAGATTTGGAATAAAAAAGAGGAGAGAGAATGTTCCCCCTCTTTTTAAATAGGCCAGCCCCTTTTCTCTCCCTCAAGTTATCATGTAATGTCCATTATACCCCTTGGGGCCTCTCATGAAGAAATAATTAAGGAAGGAAGCTTTTAGTCTAATGATTTAATTAATTTAATCCATCTCCTTAACAATGGGCTTTCTAAATGGGCTAAGTCTAACTAATTAATTCATGTTGGTCCATGGGTCCAAACTAAACTAGTTAGGTCCACTAACGCAAGTCCAAAATAAATAAATAACAACTAACAATAATTGAATAATATCACAAATAATTATTTATCAAGCACAATAATTAATTTAAATAGGAAATTACTAAAATACCCTTTCCTAAAAATGTGGTAGTGACACTCCACCTTATCCACCGCAGATGCCACAATCAGATGGATAGCCACAGATGCTTCAGTTCGTCCAGACTATGATGCAAGCACAGTGGCATCAGACCGAGACGTTGAGGCAGAGTTTGATGGCAGTACTAGAGAGGACACCTGTCACAACACCGGTACCAGCACCTCCACCAGCCCAGACAGGAGGCATTGTGAGATGGTTCTGACAGATGGAACCAGATACTTTCTCAGGCAACGAGACTGTAGAACAGATCTCCGATTGGGTCGCCAACACAGAGATGTTACTAGAGGCTTCACAACTGCATCCAGACCTTTGGATGACCGCAGTGAGGTCCCAACTAAAAGGCAATGCCCATCACTGGTGGGATTCTATTGAGCGCAGTGTAGGCAACAACCAGACTTGGGAAAAGTTTTTAGAATACTTCAATGTGAAGTATTTCCCAGATACAGTCAGAAATGCCCTGTACTCCCAGTTCCTACACCTAGAACAAGAGAATATGACTGTGGACATATATGACGCAGAGTTTAGCCGTCTTAGCAGATTTGGTGCTGTCCTGATACCCAACGACCTAGAGAAGGCCCAGAGATTTCATCACGGCCTTACTTTCGAGCTACAGAGGTATACCACCACACAGGCGAGGATCTCTTATGAGGAGGTTCTTGCAGAGGCAAGGATTCAGGAGGCCATCGTCAGAGGAGCTAGACATTCCAGCACGACCACACCAGCCAGAGCTCATCCCGGATCAGGAGGACCGATCCGTCGTCCCGAAGTACAGACGCAACAAAGGATAGCACCATACCAGCAGAAGGAGCTTCCGACTTGTCACCATTGTGGCAAGAAGGGACATGTCATTAGAGATTGTCGAATAAAGCTGGGATTATGCATGATATGCAGATCGAGGTAGCATCTTGTCAGAGATTGTCCACAGCGTCGAGACGTAGCAGCACAGACAGGACCGAGGCCAGCAGCACAAGTCCCGAGGATACTACCCCCGCCAGGAGGTCAACATCCACCAGCACCCGGAGGATTCCAGAGGAGACCACCCTTGGCCCCAAAGGAGGCAAAGTTTGATCGAGCTCGACAGCAGACCGGAGGACAGAGGCACGGACAGGCCTTTGCACTAGCATCTACTGAGGAGAAAACAGAAGTGGAAGCTATCACAGGTACCATTTTAGTTGCATCATTACCTCTAACTGAGTTATGTGTAATATTTTGTGTTGGAGGAATTACGATTTTGACACATCAATTGTGTGTCATGAGACCAATTAGATCTAATTAGAATTAGATCGGGATTATGAGACTAGGTACGTGTCCACAATTAGATATGTGTAGGCCGTATCATAGTATTTTATGATACGGTATAACACGGGGCCCAATTTTAGGGGTTTTGCACAGTTCTCTTCAATTTTCACTTACAACAAGTTACTTTAGTTGTATTTTGATGTTTATGATATGTATGTATGGGTAATATGGAGTATTGGTAGTTTTGGCATCACAATTGAGAACATATCGTGAGTATCCTAAACATACACCATAGGTGTTTGTTATATTGTTCATTTGGTACTAGTTTTTTGTGTATATATATATATATATATATATATATATATATATATATATATTAGCATATATCTATACTTATATGGCATATATATTATAGTTGTTGTGTTTGGTTTACCGTTATCAAGAGAAGGAAGGAGGCAGTGAGGTGGAATGGGTTAGTTGCAGAGGGATTTAGTTAGGAGGGGATAGAGTATCAGAGGGTTCTGAGTGTCAGTGAGGGTCTTGGGTGTTCAAGGGAGAGCTCGAACAGTAGGACTAAGCAACAACAGCAGCATTCAGCAACATGTACTTGGCAGCAGTGCAAGGAGGTTGCAATATGGAGATGAAAGAAATCGGGTAAGGTTGCACCTAGTGTTGGTGTGTGTGGGCGTTACATTATGTTCGAGTAGTTGTGAGGGTGGTCGGGTTTTACATAAGTTGAGTAGTAATAGTATCATCATTTAGCAACAAACGAAGTGGGCTCGGGCACGGTTAGTTATGTGTAGTGAGTGTATTGAGGGTGTGGTAAAACATGGAGAGTGTGCACTGGCTTGGGCTATGGTGTATGTTATGTTCAGAGTAGGCTCAGTGATGGCTAATACTGATACCAATGATTGGTAGTTAGTTAGGTACATCAATAAGATGACTGAGATTATTGGGTGTATTAGCATGTCGTGACTGTGTGGTGTTAATGTATGGCATTAAAGTGTGATGCAGCAAGTGACAGTAACAACAAAAAAGAGAGGGAAGAGGGATAGCAATAGCAAAAATATCTTTATCAGTATCAGTTGCAGCAGCAACATGAACAAGTATCAGTAGCAGTTACAGAAGCAACATAAACAAGTATCAGTAGCAGTTACAACAGCAACATAAACAAGTATCAATAGCAGTTACAACAGCAACATGAGCAAGTATCAGTAACATTTGCAGCAGCAACATGAGAAAATATTAGTAGCAGTTAAAGCAACAAAATAAACAAGTATTAGTAGCAGTTACAGCAACAACATGAACAAGTATCAGTAGCAGTTGCAGCAACAATATAAAAAAGTATCAGTTGCAGCAGCAACATGAGCAAGTATCAATAACAGTTGCAGCAGCAACATAAGCAAATATCAGTAGAAGTTGAAGCAGCAAAATGAGCAAGTATCAGTAACAATTATAGCAACAACATGAGCAAATATCAGTAGAAGTTGTAGCAGAAACATAACATAGCAGTATGCAACAACAATAGATTACAAGTGAATCCATAATTGTATTAAGGTGTTGGTGTATCGGGCTAAGAAAAAGCAGTATCAGCAAGTTGTGAGATTGTCCAAAAGGGTGGGCCTGGGAGCAAGGCAAGGTCTGATCTGAGCACCTGTAGGTTAGCAAGAGAAATAGTTCCCTGTTAGAAATTGGGAGCCTGTTGAGATTCTGGACAGGAGCGAGAAGGTATTGCGAGGTCAGATTATCCCTCTAGTTTGTATCACATGGAGGCATCATGCACCAGGAGAGTCGACTTGGGAACGCGATGAGGATATTAGACAGCGATATCCCCACCTCTTCGAAGGACTAGGTACGTATTAGCATTTTAAATTCAGTCAGAAATTCTTACCATGCGTATGTTTTAATTTCGAGGACGAAATGCTCTAAGGAGGGTAGATTGTAAACCCCCTCGACCAGTTTAGGGTTTAATTTGAATTAAAATCGAGAGACTAGGAGTAATTTGGATTTAATTAGGATTAAGGTGCGGCAAATTATACGTCTTAATACACCTTGCCGTTGTTTCGAGGTTGGAGCACCACACCAGTAGTTATCTTCCACCCAAGGTCACGAACATCTCTTAGACATGCCAAACTACCCCCTCTGACTATTGTGCAACCTTAGATACTCGTCATTGCATCTCACCTTAGCTACGCAATGTTCATTAATTTTGCCTTGCGCATTAATTATTAATTTAAGGCCAATTTTACCTCAGACAGGACCTGACCCAGCCCAGGAACACTTTCATGTGGACCAGCCCCCACCCCAATGAACCCTGGCCAGCCCAAACCTCGAGGCCAACCCCTAAATTTCATCTCCTATATAAATACATATTTCATATACTTGAAACCCTAAAAACCCTAAGCCATCACCATTCAAATCCTAGCCGACCTCCCCCACATCCAAACCGAGCTCCCTCCTTCCTCGGCCGAACACCCACCACCGTGAGCCGCCACCATCTCCGTCTCAGCCATTCGCACATCACCTCAGTCCTCCACCCTCAACGCTGTACCACCACCTTCAACCATCCCTTCCACCATTAACCAAACCTCCATCAACCCGACCCCTTAGCCGCTGCCCGAGCACCCCCGCCGCCTCAATCACCTTCTACCACAACTTCCAGGCCAACCCCGACCTTCTCCAGCGACCTGACAGCCACCCCCGCACCGTCCTCAGCCCGCCCCCGCTGCAGGCCATCGCTGCCGCTGCTGCAACTACTGCAGTGTTGCCGCTGCCGCTGCTGTCTTGCCGCCGGCCGACGTCGGAGCCAATCACTCGCCGGAGGACGACCCGTCAGCAAGGAGACCTTTGTCCAGCCAACTAGGTAAACGCCTATATACTCCTCGTTTTGTGTTCATTTATAATCGTCGTTTCGTCGTGTCGAGACTTGTGGTGTTGGACACAAACTCAGTTAACCCTAACTAGGTATATGATGGTATGTTGATTAACAAGATTTAGAAATTGTTTAATAACTATACCTAAATCATGAGACCTGTCATCAAGGACTAGTATTTCACCTAAACACCTGGACATAAACCAGGTATGTTGAACATAGAAACCAAGGACATGTATTCGTGCAGAGCAGAAATATTTGTCAACCCATAACTCGATAATTTATTATCGCAAGGCGCACGTTGACCAAAGACAGAACACGGGTACACCCTAGCTATGTGCACACGTGACGCTGTATTCGGTCAACCGTGAACCTACGACAGTATCTAGGAGCAACGTCATAATTATTTATGTATTGCTTAGTGTCTGATGTCAGCAATTGCTATATTATATTGTGTGTTTAGGGTCACTGGACCAGCCAGGAGATACCGCACCGATAGCAGACTCACCCCATTGGGAGGATACTCTGTTATTTTCCAGGACCTGACACCCTTACACGTTTTTCAGTGATCAATGCATATTGGGATGCGGGTTCGCGTACTCGACCAGCTATCGGTGCGTGTGACATGCGTCACGGTTAGTACGTAATTCAGGATGATTTTATTTGTAGAGACTTGGCATATAGATACATAGTACGCACGTCGAGTATTCGACTTGCATATCTACATTGGGCGGGGAGGATGAATGGTAGGCATATGGGACACCCACCACCTTTATACAGATACCGTACTCGACGGAGTATTCCGGACGTATATATTTTATAGATACCACGTGCTTTAGAGTGTTGGACGTCCTTGGTATTTTTACAGATACCACACTCTATAGAACGTTGGACGTTATTATATTACAACGCCCGTGTTATAGGAAACATATGTGTCATATACTAGCCAGTTGTCACGATTGGTGAATTACGTCAACATATGTCTTGCTTATGCCTTCCCATATCCTCAAGGTTCTCCTCACATTGTATTCACTTAGATGGTTAGCACACCCTTTATTGTATTTGTTTTATTTAGTATTTATATATGGCATGCTTCTATGTATCTTGTTACGTCCCTCTGAGGACCTGGTACCTTTCCAGATTTGGACGAGGCATATTACCCCATAGTGTACGACCCAGGACAGGAGACTAGATACGCTACCGAGGAGGAGCTAGAGGTGCTACCGTAAGAGTTTTCGTGATCACTTGGTAGGCTTTCTGTCTAGGATTGGGAGCATCATTATCTAGTCAGTCGGTGCCCTAGTCATTATCTTTATCTATCATTTCAGTATTTTATTTCGTCATAGTAGTGGGTTTGTTCCCACCAGACATTCTTGGTTGTACTATAACATTTGAGACTGGCGTTTATCTTCCAACATTTATTATTAGCACATTCTTGCTGTTTATTTTGTGGATGAGATTAGATTACCTGTTGATATTGATACTGGACATGTTAGTATTCTAGGACAGCGTAGCACTCTTTGCTAGGATCCATTAAATTAGGATATCCTCGGAGACGTGACAGCTGGCTATTATCATGTGGCCTGGTCCCATATATTTTGGGAATGGGGCATGACATTGTGCGTTCCAATCGAAATTGGAGACATAATCTTGACCCATTTTGAGCAACCCAAATTAGGGTAAAATTCTATTCTGAGTCTACTTCATTCATAACACTTATGTTCCACTTAATTTTAGTCCCTTGTACTTCTAATTAATTTTAGACACCACTTGCATTTATTTTAATTAATTAAACCATAAATCCAAACTTGTATAATTTTCTAATTGTTAGGCACTTTTATGCAAAAGTGCATTAAGGTGTCCACCCTGCTAGACACAACACGTGAATAAACCTATTTCTCCTTCATGGGTATTTTTCCATAATTTTTGGGATTGTGTAATTCAACACCAACCTCTTTAAACCATAGCCCTCCAAGTTTTAAACCAAATACAATCCTAACAATTTATTTTGAACCCATTTGAATCATGGCCCTTGAAATATCTTCATAACAAGGCCCAATCCCAAGGGGATTTGACCAAGTCAATTTCTAGGTCAAACCAAGACCTACACATATATATAATCCTTTCTTTTTTCCTTTCTTTACTTTTCTCTTTTTCCTTTCACCAACCAATCCTCAGCCGACCTTTACCATCACCTTGCCATCTTTTTCTTCTTCTTCCGCCGCCATCTTCTACCCGAAGCTCATCGGACCACCCTCGCCTGAGCGGATCCCCGACCGCCTCTCTACACGATGACCCCCTCGCCTGACGCCGGAGCCCTCTGTTGTCCACCGTCGCTCACCTGAAGACCGGAGACGACTGCCTGCAACGGCCAACCCGCCATTTCCAGTCTGTCCCGAGCCGCAGTCACCGCCGGAGAAGCCCTGAGCCGCTGCTCAGCCGACCAAGCACCGCTGAAGCCATGCCGGAGCCGAACCTTCCCATCGGAGCAGCACCACCTCGCCTCCTCCCTGTATCCCGAGCACGACCAGCCTTCCCCCTCTCGTTCAACTCGCCTAACCGACCGGCCATCACCCCGACTCCCCTTGGCGGATCACTCCGAGCACTTTCATCCTTCCTCCAGTGATCTTCCTGACCGCCATTAACAGCCCCTCCCCTCGGTTGAAGCACCACGTACCACCAGCACCTTCATCATCGTCACCAACATCGTCATCATCACCTTCACCTTCATCATCAACGTCGTTGTCATCAATATCGTCGTCATCGTCATCGCCGCTCTCGTGCACGTGCACGCCGAGGCCAAGGTAAGGAGTAGTTCCTCTTGTGAATTATTGTGTACACATACGTGCGCGTATGCGTATATTTAGCTATGATAGTATACGCGTATTGTATGTTGGTACATGGGTGTAGGCATTAGTGTATGTATTAGTTTTCAGTATGGGTTAATATAAGTGTATCGTATATTTGGTATATGATTGGTATATAAATGTATACATATATATATATATATATATATATATATATATATATATATATATATATATATATATATATATATATATATATATATATATATATATATGTATGTATTGTATGTGTATTCCATTAGTATAGGCTTAGGCTTGACATATATATAATTGGTATATATGTTTAATATATATAATATAAATCCATTAGTGTATACACATATACATATATTATATGTAATTAATTAGTATATATATATATATATATATATATATATATATTATGAGTATTAATACTATATATACTAGTTGATAATATGTATATATATATATAGGTACTAGGTGACCCGAGTGTAACCACGGATACCCCGTAGTTACATTGACCTGTGACCATGTAACATGTTAGCAGACTGCCATATGTACATCGACGTACTGGCAAGACCCGTATAATCGACTGTCTGTTATGCACAGCATTTGCAGACGCGACACCCATGCAACTAGACGCACACTTGACCCTAGTTGACTAGTGTCACCCTAGTGTAGCTGCTGAGTTCAGCATAATTATGTTGTGTATGTGCTAGTAAAATGTCTGATGCTGTATTATGTTATATTATATGTATATAGGACCATTGGACCGTCCTATGAGACTTCAGGAGCAGAACATCGGTACTGCCAGCTAAGGACCCCATGCGAATACATTCTCTGATAGTTTCTTATCTATGATATCCTCTATGTTCATTGTATTTAGTGTAAGTATCCATGTTTCTTGACACGATGGTTATACGGATTTGGTATATCCGGATCTCGTCATGAGATATTATTCCATGTATATGGTGTATCTTGTACAAGTCTTGTTTCATTGTTTATCTTGTGCATGTACATACACTGATTCTCGGGGAGACTTGCTACCTTCCTAGAGAATCCCGTGCCATAGCGTACCATGGTTGGATCTACTATACCAGTCGGGGTGGGGAGTATTTTAGTATAGATATGTGATCATCCCCTTCATTTACAAGTCTTGTTCTCATGTTAGTGTTGGTCATACACCGCACGTATGACTAGCCAGGCCCGTACTCGTGTACAAATTCCTAAGCCGATCACATGTTAAAGCTAGTACTCACACACTTAGTCATAGTATTCTTGTTCATTGACATATTGTTCCTTTCCGTATTTATTTACAGTATTTCCTTTATTATATATCTCTTGTACATGTATATGCATCTTGTATATTTTCATCTATTTACTGTTACATAGTTTATATCATTGATGTAGAACTGCTATTAGAGATGTACGTCGTTCCATCCTGACCGAAAATATTTTTCTAGACAGCGACTTAGAGGACTGGTGTCCGACACATTATGGACCAGGTATAGATACTGACTACACACCAGAGATCTAGCGGAGACACTACATGTAGCTGTTTAGACAGTATTTATTTTATGCGTTGAGACTTATTTGAGGTTTATTTCAGTTTATGTTGAGACTTATGTTGGGTTTTATTTGAGACTTGTGGAGACTTTATGCTGGACAGCTATACTGTGATTTATCTTTATTTTGAGACATTGTGTTTGACTATGTCATTCTCCTTATCTTTTATCGTGCCTTCACACTTTTATAGTTGTTGTGATTGAGTTTACATTATGAGCTATTGTGAGATGTATGTTGTCCTCCTTATGGAGTTGATATCATTAACAGGTTGTGAGTTATGTTAGTTAGTATATTATTGTGACCTAGACAACGTTCAACCGCCGATGCTGCGGCGTAGGCTGGACGTACCCACACACTCGTGCCCCTATTCCGGGTGCGGGTCATAACAAATAGAAATCTAAATACAATTGATTCTGGGAAATTATAGTTGTAGAGATCTGTAAACACCCTCGACCAATTTAGGATTATTTTAAATTAAATCGAGAGACTAGGATTAAATTGGATACAATTAGAATTAATGTGCAACAATTATGTGACTTAATACACCTTACCATTGCTTCGATGTTTAGAGCGCTACGCTAGTAGGTACCCCCAAACTAATTAAATACTCATCTCCTAGACGTGCCAGACTACCCATCTGATCCTTGTGTAACTTTTAGATACTAAATATTGTGCTTCATTTGAGCTGCGCAATATTTGTTACAAACGTCTATGTATTATTTCAATAAATCCAATTTCCCTTAATTGTCCATTCCTACTTGAATTTGAGGCACAACAACAACCCAATTTCCTATAACCCAAATTAGAGTATTAGCCTACGCTGAGCGAGCTACGCCCATGACTCTTGTCTTCCACTCGAATTTAGTTCAATGTGTCATCAATGCATTAAAGAACACCATGCGCATTATTTTTAAATTAAATTAAACTAGGAGCAATTTCACCAAACCAGGACCGGACCAAGTCCCTGAACACCCTTTCATGTGGACCAGCCCCCACCCCGAGGAGACTGGCCGACCCAAGTCCTAAGGACAGCCCATAAATCCCCCTCCCATATAAATACACATATTCCATACTATAAACCATAAGAATCAAATCCATCACCACCTAGGAGTAAACCCTAACCGAACCCATCCTCTAACTGAGCTTCCCCTGGTCCCGACTACCCTAGCCACTGGATTACCACCCCAGGCCGCCACCCCTAGCCACCGGATTACCACCTCAGGCCACCACCCCATCGACGCTGGACCACCACTCCAGTCGACTGCAACCGCCTCCTCCCATACCATCACCATCCCCATCACCAACGTCAACTTCATCTAAATCGACCCCGACTGCCCCCAGTCGCCTGACCACCACCCTGTGCCCCCTGACCACCGCCTTCCCCACGACCAGCGCCGCCTTCCCCACGACCCAGGCCACCGTCCCCAGTCGCCAAGCCGCTGCTGCGACTACTGCAGTTGTTGTTGCTGCCGCTGCTGCCGTGGTTGCCGCCAGACGTTGGAGCCCCGCCGTGCCGGAGGACTGACGTTGACGGGACAGCACCCCCTCTCGACCACGATTTGGTAAACACCCCTCTCTTCGTCGTATAATTGAATAGTCGTATCATCGTGTCGGGCGTCGACACAAACTAAAGCACATTAAACCATATGTATATAGGTATGTATGCTTAATTAGATTGAATAGAAATTAATAGTTAATAATTATCCCAATCATATGACCTGTATAAGGAACTTGTATTTCACCTAAAAGCGTAGACATAGACTTAGTACATTTAACATGGGAATTAATGACATGTAATTTAACAAGACGTAATGTAGTATCGTAAAACCACAACTTAGTAATTTATTGTCATGAGGTACACGGTGACTGAGGACAGGGCACGCGTGCATCGTAGCTACGTGTACACGTGCCACTGTAGTCGACCAGCCGTTATCTTGCGCCAGTACCTAAGAGCAGCATCGTAAGTTTTGTGTATGTATTGCTTAGTGTCTAATGTCAGTATTTGCTATATTATATTGTGTATTTAGGGTCACTGGACCAGCCAGGAGATATTACAGGAGTAGGCTATTGGCATTCACAGCTTGAGGACTCAGGCAAGATACCTTACCATATTTACTGTCTAATTTAAATTATGCATAAGTTGTATGATTCTTGTTGCTTTATTTCATGTGACTGTGCACGTCCAAGATTGACTCAGGTACAGTCGACGGTTGCGTCGATGATTAGTGTACTTGACCTAGTCATTAGAAGACTCACCCCATTGGAGGATACTCTGATATCTTCCGAGACCTGACACTCTTACATGTTTCACAGTGACAAATTTATATTGGGATACGGGTTCGCGTCCCCGACTAGCTATCGATGCGTGTGACATGCATCACGGATAGTACGTAAGTTAGGATTTGTATTAGTAGAGACTTGGCATATAGATGCGTGGTATGCACGTCGAGTATTCGGCTTGTGTATTTACATTGAGCGGGGAGGACAACTAGTAGGCGTATGGGGTACACACATTGGAGCCGTAGTTTTGGAGGGGCCACGGATCCAATGACTTCCTTTACACTGATGCCACGTTCTTCAGAGCGATATGGACGATATACTATACTGATGCCACATTCTTCGGAGCAATATGGACGATATACTATACTAATGCCATATTCTTCGGAGCGATATGGACGATATACTGTACTAATGCCACTCTCTTCGGAGTGTGGACGTTATATGCCTACACCCACCCATACGTACCAGCGTTGTCCTCATATTGCATTCACTTAGATTGGTTAGCACACCCTCATTTATTTTATTCAGTATTTACATATATGGCATGCTTCTATGTATCTTGTTACGTCCCTCTGAGGACCTAGTACCTTTCCAGATTTGGATGAGGTATATTATCCCACAGTGTACGGACCCGGACAAGAGACTAGGTACGCTACAGCGAAGGAGCGAGAGGTGATACCGTTAGAGTTTTCGTGATCAGTTGGTCGGCATGCTGCCTAGGATTGAGAGCATCATTATCTAGTCAGCTGATGCCCTAGTCATTACTCTTTTATCTATCATTTTAGTACTTTTATTTTGTCATAGTAGTGGGTTTGTTACCACCAGACATTCTTGGTTGTACTATGATATTTTGAGACTGGCATTTATCTTCCAACATTTATTATTAGTATATTCTTGCCGTTTATACTGTGGATGAGATTAGATTACCTGCTGATTGATTTATATGGGACATGTTAGTATTTAGGAAAGCGTAGCACTCTTTATTATGATCTATTAAATTGGGATATCCTCGGAGATATGACAGCTGGCTATTGCCACGTAGCCTGGTTCCATATATGTTGGAACTGGGGCATGACAAGATCTGATACGCAAATGATCACTTTACTCCTTGGACCATTCGATGATAAAGAAATGCACACGGTAACAAAGAACTATACATGACAATGAAGAACTGAAAGGAATGCTGCGAACAACTTGGAGAGTTGAACAATAGGAAAGCTTTGGCATAAAAGCACGAAGAAGCTTCTATTTCTCTCGTTCTGTCCTTGAATTTCAAAGAATTAAAGATTACTGCGAACAACTTAGAGAGTTGAACAATAAGAAAGCTTTGGTACAAAGGCAAAAAAAAGGTTCTAGTTCTCTCACTCTGCTCTTGAATTTCAAAGACTTGAGAATTCTATCTCCTTTCTCTCTATCTTTGTGTGTTCTTTTCTCTGTGTACCTAATATGGATGAGTTGCCTTTGTAGGTGTCCCTCAGTATATGTGGGTCTAGATATGGTTGCAAAGAACTTGTATTTATAGAGTTTATGAGCGGTTACGAGAATATGTGTACACTTTGGACAGTCAACACTGTTTTACCATTATACGCGCACTTTTGGTGGATTAACATCCCACGTTCTGCATGAGTGGGTGCACAACTTGCTGCCTGCTTGACACGTAGCTTCCTATATGAGGAAAGCATAGGTCGTGGGGGACAGTTATTTGTACACCTTTCACGAGAAGTATGGCATGTATGACACACACCCATAACTGCTCATTGTTGGTGGATAGTATGCACACTTTGGAAACCGTCTGGAGATTAGCATATTTTTGAAGAAGTGACATTGCGGCGCACTTTTGAAGTAGTGGCATTACGACGCACTTTTGAAGGAGTGGCACTACGGCGCACTTTCGAAGAAAATGGCACTGTGTCGTACTTTTGAAAGATTGGCACTACAGCACACTTTTGAAGAAAATGGCGCAGTGGTGCACTTTTGAAGGAGTGGCACTATAGCGCACCTTTGAAGTAGTGGCACTGTAGCGCACTTTTGAAGAAAATGGCTTTACGGCGCACTTTTGAAGGAGTGGCACTACGACACATATTTGAAGGATCTGTACTGCGACTGGGTCGCTAAACGACAACCCGGGTCTGCGTGCCGTAGCTCCGCTGTAATGATGACTTCTGACTCTTTGGTTTCTGCATATGTCAGCAGTCAGTCTACTGTATTAAATACTTGAGAGAGAGACGATTGTTTATTTGCCAACTTTCATAACATTAAGAAAGTACACCACTTTTCTGTTCTCTGAATAGTGCGGCATCCGCTGAAAATGATAAAAAGTGCACCAAAGTAAGAAAAATGTGTGTCTTTCTTTTGGAACAAGTAGAAATTGCGCCATTCTTCTACTTGTTGGGTCATTTTATAGGAAACTGCGCCATCTATCTAAGGTGCCCTTTGTATGCTTCTGCACCTACGTTAGCCAGTAAAGTTCGTAGTTTTCTGGGACTAGCGTGATACTACCGTAGGTTCTTGAAAGATTTTTCTAAATTAACCTAGATTTTGCCTTGCCTTACTCAGAATGGAATTTTATTCAAGTGGAGTGACGACTGCGAAACTAGCTTTCAGGAGCTAAAGCAACGGCTCGTTTCAGCTCCAATACTTGCACTTCTTGATAGAGAAGAAGAGTTTCAGATATACAACAATATTTCAGGACTCGGCTTAGGGTGTGTTCTCTTATAGAGGGATAAGGTGATATTGTATGCCTCAAGACAATTAAAGTCGCATGAGAAGAACTATCCAACACATGACTTAGAATTGGCGGCAATTGTATTTGCGCTAAAGTTGTGGCGGCATTATCTATATGGTGTTGCTTGTAAAATCTACACAGACCACAAGAGCCTCAAGTACCTATTCATCCAACGGGAACTTAACCTCCGGCAGAGGTGCTGGCTAGAAATGATAAAGGACTACGACATGACGATCGCATATACGCCAGGGAAGGGAAAGGTTGTTGCTGATGCTCTGAGTCAAAAGTACGTGGGCTCAATATCCATAAATAGCTGTCTGCTTCAGGATCTAGATACGATGGGCATCAAATTTTGAGTTCGACATCGACGAATGCAGCTGGCTCCACTATATTTTGAGCCGAGATTGCGTGATAGGATCAAGTCTGCATAGAAGGATGATCAATTCCTAACAAAGATGCATGAGTTGATCTTGACGGAAAAGACGTCCGAATTTTTATAAGGTGAAGATGGGACCCTACAGGTGAAAGAAAGATTATGCATTCCTAGCGATCTAGAACTCCGAAAAAAAATTATGACAGAGGCACACTATGTGAAGTATTCCTTACATCCGGGGAGCACCAAGATGTACAATGACTTGTGCATGACCTTCTGGCAGCACTGTATAAAGAGGGATATGACAACCTTTGTGTCACAGTGTATGGCTTGTAAACAGGTGAAAGCTGAATATTAGAGGTCCTGCGAGGAGCTGCAGAACCTCGCTATTCCCGAGTGGAAATAGGATAACATCATTATGGATTTTATCGTGGGATTTCCAAAGATGTCGTTGGGGCATAATGCGATTTGGTTCAAAGTTGATCGTTTGACAAAATCTGCCAACTTTCTCCCTATTATAGTTACATGGAGCGTCGATCGGTTAGCGTAGATTTACATTGATGAGATTGTTCGACTACACGGAGTACCAACCTCAATCATCTCGGACCTCAATGGACATTTCTTATCTCATTTTTGGACTAGCCTACAATCTGCATTGGACACCACACTAAAGTTCAGTACAGCATATCACCCCCAGACTGACAGCCTGACAGAGAGGACAAATCAGATACTTGAAGATATGTTGTGACTGTATGCGATCAATCTGAAGACTAGTTAGGACACGTATCTACCTTTAGTAGAGTTCGTGTACAATAACAGTTACCAATCGAGCATCCAGATGGCACCGTACGAAGCACTCTACGGGCGAAAGTTGTAAAAGTATGAAAATTCATGCATGTCGTATAAAGGTCATGCCCCCTCAACAAGCCATAAAGAAGCCACATGCAGCCTGAACAGTCAAGCCGTAGAAGAGCCACATGCGGCCTAATCAACCAAATCACGGAAAAAGCTGTATAGTATATTATATGCGGCCTAAATAACCACAAAACAGAGAGGCCGCATAAGGACCCCCTGACACAGATTTTGATGTCTATCAGAAGCTCTGACATATCACTCATCACTCTAAAACACTTCAAGACTCGTGAAGACGATGGCTCAGGAAAATACAACAAGTCACACCAGTTGCTTCGACAAACGTGCCATGCCACATGTTCCTTCATATGCGGCTACGCCCTATGTAGCCTCACAAACATGCAACCAGAGTGTCCATCCGACCAAGGCCAAACGAGAGCACATATACATTTTCATGACCCATGCGACCTCGCCACCATGCAGCCAGAGTGTCATTCGGCCAAGGCCTAAATGAGAGCACGTATGCGGCTACAAGACCTATGCGGCCTCGCCATCATGCAGCCAAGTTATTATGCGGCCTCCAGCTGATAAGATCTTCATGTTGTAATTGTAGAGATATTCGTACAGTTGGTGCTGACTACATGTCCAGTTGACCAAGTCATGCACACAACGGGTTAAAAACAACCTCAAGATCTCTTCAATAGCATATCTCAACTAAGACCATATGGCAATCAGCCCATGGCATATGGTGACAGTTGCAATAGTGTCACGACCCGCACCCAGAAATTTGGGCACGAGTGCGTGGGTACGTCCATCCTACGCCGCAGTGTCGGCGGTAGTACGCTGTCTAGGGCATCTCCACAGTTAAATTAACACTAGCTCATTCACAGTAATTAAACAGACAAGGAAATGAAAGGAAATGCTGAGATTTTATAACCAGAAAGTGACAATCAGATCCAGAGTTATTACAAAACCAGAAGTTAATTTGGGGACAAACCCGATTACTAAGATGAAAGGAAAACAAATAACTAATGCTAACTACTCTGCAGGAGTAGTCTCCTGTGGGGGAACCTGCTCTGCAACTGTATCACCTGCTGCCTCATAGGGGCCATAATAGGTAGGGGCAAGGTTCTCATCATCGCCTAAAGCAACGGATCCAGTCAGGAAAGGAGCAAAGTACACAATGCACAACAAGATTTAAACTAAATATTTGTGACAGGTAGAAAATAACTGACTAAACATCAAGTTGAGAATATGCATAAGTAATTAGTAAAATTAACTGAGAATTATGCTATAAATCAGGACTAGAAAAATATGATTAATTTGCTATAAACCAGAAATGAGTAAAACAGGAATAAAATATGACAGGAGCTGTAGCTGTAACAAGACAACAAGAACTGCAACACGACAAGAATTAAGTGCGTGAACTTGTGTATTTAGAATACATAGTTGGCATGTAGGGGTTTATAAGGCTAATCCGGCCGTCATAAACGGCTATTAAACAGGAATAATCGAGATCCGACTGAGGGTACAGTCGCGTACCAACAGCTATTAAACACGACAAGGGGGAAGGGTAAACTACATGCCTTCTAGTATTCTCCCACCCGACATGAAAAACAAGACATGAACTCCAATATTCAAGACATAAATCCCAGTATTCTAACACTATGTGAAATCATCAAGATCAGGGAAATTAATTATCACAATATAAAGATTAAAACTTGAAGTGCAGGTACTTGCCTGTTGTTTAGATCCAATTACAATTATGTGCCTCGGGGAAATTTTCCAGAAATGAGTCCAAAAGCTGAAATAAACATTACCAACATGCTCAGAAGATGTCAAATAGCTAGAAACGCCTGTCCTTGGGTCCAATTTGGAGACAAGGGCAAAAACGACAGTTTCGGGTCAAAACGGGGTCCGCCGGTGGGCCCGCTTTGCACCGAAAAACATGTCCGGGTCAACGGTCTCCAAATTCACCAAACTTAGTGTCAACAGGTCAGAAACGATGATACGAACCCAACGGAACTTTCAGATTTGGATTTCGATGAGCCGATCACAAAATCGCCCGTCGAGCGGGGCCTGTGGGGCCCACGACACGCAATTTCGTCGACGTTCTCAGAATCGAACCAAACTTGACCCACAGGACCAGCGTATCGCTACGAGTCCGATGGCGCAAGTTTCGTCTCGATCCGACGAGTGTACAAGAAGTTAGGGCAAATTACAGAAAAGTTGGATACGGGGCGATGTCCGCGGATACGCGTTGATTTTGGTGTGCACGCACGCCCGAATCAGCTTCTGCAAAATCTCACACGTCCGTATCGACGGTGCGCACGTATCTGTGAAGACCGCACGCGACCAAGTCATCCCGTTTGGCGGGGCGTACTCAGTTCCGGGGTGAAACAGGGTCTGGTTTTTCCTGTTTTTGGATCGCGGTGTGCGATCACCACAGGACGCGATGCTCCGAGCGGTTTGTCCGGGCACCGAGAGGGTCATACAGGTTTCACAACACAATTTATGAAATTAAAAATGGAGATACAGGGTGCAAGATACGAGTACCTGAACGAGGCTCGAGAAACAGGGGGTTTTCGTGTCCGTGTCGTGTCCGACACGACCCGAAGAAATTAGGAATTAGGGTTTGAACTCCGGCGAGGGAGCCCGGCCGGAGGAGGACGGTGCCGCTGCGGGGGAGGCCGGCCGGGGGCCGGGCGGGTGCTGCGTGGCCGCGGGCGGCGACTGCCGGGGCGGCGCAGCCGCTGCTGCTGCTGGTGCTGCTGTCGGGGTCGTGGGCCGCCGGGGAGAGGGAAGAAGGAGGAGGAAGAAGGAGGGTGGTCGCCGGCAAGGGCGGGAGGCGGTGGTGGCGTCGTGGCGGTGGTCGGGGAGAGAGGGGGAAGACGGTGGCCGGTGGCTAGGGTTTGGGGCTCGTCGGAGAAGGAGAGCGAGGGGGTGTTATATAGGCGGGGAGGCGGTTGGGGAGGCCGAGACGGGCGGGGAGAGGGTGGCGTGGCCCGGGCGGAGCGGCGCGAGGCGGGCGGAGCGGGCGGCGGCGCCGGAAGCGGAGGGGCTGGGTCGTGGGTGAGGGAGAGAGGAGCGGGCGGGTGCGGGCGGGTGCGGGCGGGTCCGGGTCGGGTCTGGCGGATCCGACCCGACCCGCTAGGGCGGGTACTGGGCCGGGTTGGGGCTGGGCCCGGTGGGCCGGGCCCAGTGGGCTGGGTTTAAATAATAATAATAATAATAATAATAATAATAATAATAATAATAATAATAAAACAAGTAATAAATAAATAAATAATTAAATAATTAAATAAATAGTTTTAGGTGTTTTAAAAATAGGTCCGGGGTCCAATAAATTCCAGAAAAATTATCCTAAGTCCAGTTTTCCATTTTACACCCAAAAAATTATTTTCACTATATTTTAATTTTGTTTATTATCAATAAAAAATCATATAATAATTCAAAACCCTGATTTTATTTACAGAAAATTCCCAGAAAATTCCAGAAAATTGTGAAAAAAATCCTAATTTTAATATTTTGAAAAAATCAGGGGCTTACAATAGTGCTCTGTTGAAAGGGCCTTATGCGGCCACCAAATAGAGGCATATACGGTACCCATAGCCCATTAGCACGATGGCTATAAATAGGAGCAACTTAAACATTCTAAAGGCTGACTTTTTCTTCTGCTTCAAAGAGAAGTCATACCCCCCGGCAAATACAGAGAGAGAGCATACCAAGACTAGCGAAGAGAGATCGTAGGCTTTCTCACCCTGTATCGGATTATCCACGGAGAAAAGAAGATGCCATATCACTCCTTGTCCATCGCCATACCCCAGATCAAAAAATATTGTACTTAGATTGTCTGTCCAGGACCTCTTTGTACTTTCTTTCGTTGTTAATTAAATCAAGCTCTTTTAGAACCTTCAAATTTAATGGCGAACCGAAGTATCGATCTCTAATCTACTGGGATAAGTCGACGAGCAACAGGTAGTCAGGCCAGAGCTGATGGAGAAGGTCGTTGAAAAAGTTTGCTTGATTCAGGAAAGACTTTTTACTGCGCAGAGTCGACAAAAGAGCTACGCTAATGCTCATCGAAGACCCTTGGAGTTTATCGTCGGGGATCACGTCTTATTGAAGGTGACACCGATGCAAGGAGTGATGCGCTTCATTATTAAGGGCAAATTAAGTCTCAGATTTGTTGGGCCCTTTGAGATACTTGAGCGAGTGGCAGCTGTGGCCTATCGGATTGCGCTACCCCCTGCCCTGGCTGAAGTGTACGATGTCTTCCATATCTCTCAACTTTGGAAGTATGTGCATAATATGAGCTATGTGGTTAGTTTCGATCAGTTGGAGCTTTACACAGACGTATCATACTCAGAGGAATCTGTGCAGATCTTGGATCACAAGGAGAAGGTGCTATAAAATCGAACAATGTCCTTGGTTCGCATGTTGTGGCAGAAACATTCAGTAGAAGAATCAACATGGGAGATGGAGTCAAAAATAAAGGAGAAGTACCCATCATTATTCGTTCAGTCGGAGGTAACACCTTGTTCTTACGTTTCGAGATAAAACTTTTTTTTAGTGGTATATTATGTAGTACCTCAAATACCGATCCGGCCGAGATGTGCACTATATAATTGGGCTTGTGGCTAGTCTATATGAGTCATAACTTGGTGTTTAGAATCTTCAGCATTCTCTTGCCATGGAAAAAATATGATGATCCTTTCCAACTCATGGATAGGCCTCTATTGAAATAAAAATCCAATAGTTTTCGTGCTTTATTGCTTGGTTTTCTTGATTTCGCTTTAGGATTTTATTTTGGTGTTGCTTTCAATTTTCTTTATTTTTGCTGTTGGCTTTATCGCTTGGAGCTTTGGTTCTTGGAGATTTTGGGAGGAAGGATAGGCGAAAGGATTCTAACTCGGTGCTCGTGCTATTGTAGGTTTACGTAACTGACGCTTGATCGTCACTAGGCGAGACTCCTTCTTTCAGCACTTTCTTTAATCGGTGGGTGGTTTGGACCCTTCTTTCCTACTTCTTCACATCCACATCCCTAATGTTTTAAACATTCAATCGATGATGCATGGCTGAATGCCTAGGAAATCTTTAGCCACAACGCATGCCAGCCACTTAGAAAGAAACATGGGAATTGTAGAGTAACTTGTATATGAATGAACACAATCTATAATACGAGCTTCGCAATGAAGCGGTTAGTTATGGTTCAAAACCAAAGAAATGCTTGTTGGAATGCGACATCTAAAATATTGGTTGCGGTCTGGTGCCTCGGAGAGTTTGGACCCACGGGACACCAAAATTGGAATACGGCTTTGAGATAATATGAACATTGCATAAGTATATATTGCTGCTTTAATTCTTCCGTTTAATCTCATACATTGTATGATAGTTAAACTGTTCACGCATTACATGGTATGGGACAACTTGTGCACAAGGTTTGGCACTTCCTCAAAACGGTATTCCGGGGCACTGGAACCATATAGACCCGGGGGGGGGAATATTTGATCGTGCTAGACGTGATACATTACGGGACCTTCAGCGGGGCTTGCTGCCCGGGCTGAAAGAGCATGCCATAATGCCTTGGATAAGTACCCATGGTGTCGATCACACCAATGACCGCATATAGATAGAACACATTCTAATCTATTATCTTTTGCAGATGGTAAGTATACTTGTATTTCTGTGCAGGAAAGGGACGCATCGGTTGAGTAAGTGACCGATGTGCTATATGATTTCTACGTTATGTTTCCTCTAAAAATATGCAACAGATATAACTGAATTCACTTAGTTCTTAATAGCAAGATCATTTTAATGCATGATCGTCCCAAATAAGCAAGTATTGATTTAGGCAAGTGGGTTCGTCTCGCTCACCAGTACAGCTGAGTACTGACCCATATTGTGGGCAAATATTTTAGGCACTCACGGTATGCAATGCTAGTGGATAGATGAGGAGGCGTTAGAAGCTCTTCTATTTTGAAGTATAGTTGAAGCCAATTTATTTTGGAGGCATGGATTTTCAATCTATACAAGGGTGTAATGTACAAACGACAAAGCTTATCTGATGGAGCGTGCCCTACCTTTTGAGTTTTTTTTATAATGCAATCAATGTAGCCGAGAGGTGCATCAAATGTAAACTCTATGTAAATTACTCTGAATTATCAATAAAAAGCATATTTTCTTCCTATACTGTGTTCAACTTTCTATGAATGTGTTTTCTAACTTGTGTTTCAAATAGATTACTATCACTGTACGTTCTTGCCTTGTGCAAGCGCAACTCCATGATCACACAACATCACGCCCTAGCGAAGACAATCGGTTCCGCAAAGGATCCAAGCGAGGATGATCGACCCTTGCGGGATCGGGGCTTGAAAGTTAGGGTGGAACAAAAGGGTCTGGTTTGGCTGATTAGGATTTAAATAGGGATACGAGTCATAAGGAAAACTTGCGGGCCCATTATTCCAGGGAATAAGTAGCAGCTTGGGCTCAAAATTAAATGGGAAGGAATGGAATAGATAGGAATATAGATTAAAGGGTAATAAAGAATTTGGAGATATAACATACAAAAACTTCCTAATCCAAAATTATTTAGTCTCACACTACTAATAATAATAATACTATTATTGTTAAACTATATAGATAATATTTAATAATAAAAGAGAATAATACCAAATATATATTCTAATTCAGTATATACTTACTCAATAAATAGAAAAAAAATTTATAATGGCTAACTCTATCAAAATGGGCAGGATTTTAGAAACGGAAATAAATTTTATGTTGGGGGGGGGGGGGTCTCACACCCCCTCTCATTACATACTCAAACACACCACAACATACACTCATCTACAATATATATATATATATATATATATAATATAATATAATATAATATAATATAATATAATATAATATAATATATTATAATATAATATAATGCATCAGAAGAGAATTTTGGACCAATTCTCACAAAACCTCCAAAATACAAACACGTATCATAATGTATCATGGTGTATCATGATACGACCTACTCGTGTCCAATTGTGGACAAGTATCTGCCCTCATATCATCAATACAAGTACAATGAATTCAAATTGACCAAATAACAAATACTTGGTGTCCCAAATTTAGAATTCTCCTAATTTGGACACAAAACTCAATGTAATTATCACAATAAGGCCTAATATAACCTAATTTGTTCTCCTATAGGTAGTCCTTAGCTATGAGGGTATTCTTATGGGTCCAATACATCAATTAGAATAGAATTTCATAAAAAAATAGAAATTTACCTATTGGGAGATGGATTTCCAATGTATCACCACCAAATGGACACAAATAAGAGAGACACAATTCTCTAGCCAACGCTTTCCTCCAAGCTTCCTCTAGTAATGACAAGCTTCTTAGCCTCCTTTGGGAATAAAAATGAGAGGGAATATGATTAATTTCAGAGTGGATTTGATTAGGATTTGCTCTCAAATTTGGAGAAATTTTGGGTATGAATAAATTAGGAAATAGAATGGACTATTTGGAACTAATGAGTTAGCATATATATCCCTATGTTAGGGCCGACCACCCTTTCTTAGAGTTGTGTACCATCTATAGTCTAAAATGCCCTTCATTGCTTGTCATGAAGAAATATTAATTATGAGGATTAAATAAAGGAAGGTTCTAATCTAATAAAAAATATTCCACTCATTCTTTTTATTTAATGAGTCAACCATGACTAAACTAATTGATTGAACCAATAGGTCAAGTCAAATCTAGTTGAGTTCACTAGCACCTAGTCCAATCCAATAGGCTAACTCACTAATCATAGAGTCCATTCTATTTAACTAGCTCATAACCAATACAATATAATTAGCAAAGTTAATCGATATAATTAACAAAATAATTATCAGTAACACAATATCATTATATGTAAAAAAAAGATAAAAATATCCCTCTTCTGGAATTAGGTAGTCATAATCCTACCCTCTTAGAAAAATTCTGTCCTCAAAATTTAAATATGGTCACACCCCCTCTAGGTCAACCCCCAATCCAATATAAATCATACAATCATACAAATTAAAAAAATCGCTAATTATTATCACATGCATGGTTATGGTCTCTGTCTGTTATGATATTGCAGTTTTTGTCAAGTTATACTACTAACTATACTAACTATATAACACAAGCAACTATATGGTACTACGAGAGCAATCAATCAAATAGAAGGGAAAAAGACAGAAAGAAAGAACAAAACTTCCTAACCCATCACATGTAGCATCGGCCTTCTTGACCTTCAACGCAAATGCCCTGCCCTACCGGGGTAGCTCCCTCTGCGGTTGCTGAGCAATCTATGTCGCCCTAGGTGGCCTAACTCCACCTCGCAGATTCGGAACTGTACCAAGAGCTGAAACCAAAGGTTTGGCGAGATAATCCCTAACGTGGTACTCTGGAGATCCACAATACAACCACGCATTAAGCCTTCTCTTGCAGTCCTCCCAAATATAGCTAGGCTTCTTACAATAGTTGCAGGAGGGTGCCTACTGCATCTGACCCTGAGGCTGTTGTGACATCTGCTGAACTGTGGCTCGAACTGGAGCCCGAAACTGCTATTACTACTGAAATGCTCTCTATTGGAGCTGGGGACGCTTGGCCAGTCCCGCAATGTTACTAGCACCACCCAAAATGTCTCTCCCTCTCTTGGACTTAAACTCCAAGTCATCATTTGTCATCTGGGCATCTACCAGAATCTCCTCGAACGTCGCAGTACGCTGACCCGTAGTGAGCAATTTGATCTCCCTGACCAAACCCTTCCTGAACTTCCTCATTCGTACTAGTGGGTTCTACACCTCCTCGAACCTGTTCAGCCGATAAAACTCAACGGCGTACTCATCCACCATCATACTTTCCAGTATAAAGATCCTAAAACTGGCTCTCTAAGGCACTCAAAGCCACATCGGGAAAGAACTTCTCCTTGAAGAGCTCTTTGAAAGCCTCCCAAGTCAGTCCCTGTCAGGCAATCATCGGCTCTGTGTGGTACCAGGTAAGGGCAATATCAAATAACTGGCTACCTGCCATCCCAACCTGCAAGCTCTCCGGAATCTGCGACAACCGCAAGATCCTCTTAATATTCTCTATCCAATCGTCTATGTAGAGTATCCCTTCTATTCCCTTGAAATCTTTAGGCAGCATCCTCTAAAATTCTACTATGGTGCCTGGCCTCGGTTGCTGCGGAGTGGGCTGAAGCAGAATAATCTATGGCTAGACGAGCTCTACTCTTTCAACTGCTGCCATGGCGACCTAGTGGGAGTTCTCGATGCCATGTCGCATCACAAATGACTATCGGTGTTGTGCCTCGGCCTGGGCCCTCTGGGCCTCCATCATCTCTCTGAAAAGCGCAAACACTACGCGGCACCCACTGGTGCTGGAGGTGGTGGAGGAAATCACTCCGAAGCAACTGGAGCCATCCTAAAAATAGGCAAAGGAGGAGGACCCTGAAAGCAGCTGAGGCTCTCACCTGAACTGGTGAGGCAACCCTTTGAGCTAGAGGATGCGAAACAGTATCAGCTGCTACTCACAAAGGGGATAGAGAAGTCGTCGACCTCTTGGAAACCGCCCTAGAATGTTGTGACCTAGTCTTCGGCGATATCAAGGAGACAAATTGAAACAAAAAAATCAATACGGCATATGATATGATATTATCATTGAAGGACAACAATTATTAAGGATAACATAGTATTCAGATTGAATCAAGATTAGCAATTTCAAGTTAGATTAGATTTTTCTAGTTGTGATTAAGTATTCTCTCTCATCCTAGTATTATATATCCTATATCTTATATCTTATATCTTATATCTTATATCCTATCGCAGGCGTGTAGTAGTACAACTAACCCATTGTACTACCATGATATCGTACTAATTGCGAAGCCTGACCTGCATGAGCCACCACAAAAATGTGTCATGACCCGCACCCGGATGATCAGCTAGGAGTACATGGATATTTCCATCCTACGCCACAGTATCGACGGTAGAATATTGTCTAGATCAACAATACAAACTATCAATCTCTCATAACAATAATTATAACCTGTCAATGATATCTCAACTCCATATGAAGGACAAGATAATATATGCAATAATACTCAATCACAATAATCTACGAGGAAGATAAAATGTACGATGAGATATAAGCAAGGAAATCATAATGGCACAATACTAGATAGTCCTCAATATTAACATCAATCTAAAAGAGTCTAGCAATGCTACATAAGTCTAGGAATAATAATAATAATACATCTCAAAGTCTAAAATATTGGAGATAAATCCAGTACCAAAATGTTAAGTAGATGAAACTAAGGTATCTAGTGACACCGACTAGTCCTCCCAATAATCACTCATGAATGTCGGGGCACATGGTCGTCACTCCCTTATGTGGTCCGTAATATATTGGACACCGGTCCTTTAAGTCATCATCTGAAAATATATTCAGTCAGGATAGAACGAGTACAATCTAATAGAAGTTCCAAGTTAATTGATAATGACTATAAATAGTAATAGTGAATGCAATACATTATAAGAAAAATGATGAACAGATATCATAGTATGGCAATAAAGAGAGACAAATAGTCTAGAGCAATAAGGCATAAACTGTTCATAATAAAATAGAATGTAGAAAAGATATGATACTACACTAAGTGTTTTAAAATATAATCGGCTTGGGTTTATCATTGTCTACTATCAAGACTATAAGACAATCATATGTACAATATGATTGTCTACAAGGTAACACAATCATATATGATTGGTTGTTGTCTACGGAGTAACACAATCATATGTGAGGTATATGATTGGATGTTGTCTACATGATGCAATATAATGTTTAAGGTTTTTGGCCACATATCTTTTCGACCACATATCTATCTAGCACTTCCTCCGCCCCTGACTAGTACATGGATCCAAATCACGATACGTCATGAGACAATATACTATGCATAAGTCTATAATACAAGCATGATGATTACTGTCTATCTAATCACAGAGAATATCAAGATAATCACTGAGGAGTAAAATCTCATGATGAGGATCCAAGTATACTAATTTATGTACCATCGTTTCACGCCCCGCTACAAAAATTCTGGGTAAATAATTTGAAGAACTGATAACAAGTACTATAAAGGAAAGTAAGGCGACAAGCGGCAAAAGTGCATAGGAACTACTCTAGATAGGGACCACAACCCTTAAACCAAATAAGGACCTGGGTTGCAAACCTTCACACGAGCAGAATGTAGCACCCTAACCATATGCCGAAAGAATGAATTAAAAGGATAAGCTTAACGACCTTCATTACACGGCCAACCATGCCTACGGTTTGCTATAATTAACTAACTAGGGTTATCACAAACCTAGTTACTAACAAATGTATGCTTTAAAGAATATTGCTACCACCGGTACAACAGTCAACCCGGATGGCTAAGGGTACGCTTGTCGAGTAAACTTAAATGCATATTAATATCACTACAATATAACTTGTTACTTATCATATAAAGAAATTTGAACTTATAGGCATAACTTAAACTTGTGATCATAAACTTGCTATATAAATATAAACTTATATATAAACTTGTCGTAAGTGTTGTAGCACGCGTAAATTTGGTCAGTCATGGAGCCCTTGCCTAACAGGGTTGTTCCATGCTGCATGGGACCCTTAGAGATCGGGGTAACCGGTAGCGCAATATTCTTCTCTCCCAATGATCTAGGTAAATCTTATCTTGTTTAAGCATTACTAAATTATTTTAAGTTCTCGAGTCGTGGATACTTGAAAACTTTCCTAGAATGACGAGTCTTGAGTACGAGTTTTTCTTAAGTTATCGTATTCGCGACACGTGATATATTGGGCAATACTCACACTGGATTGCCCGATGCCAAATGCGATAGATTTTTATACACAAATATTTTCATGGTGATGTGAGAATTATGAACTTGTAAATAAACTTGTCTCTTGAACAACATGCAAAACTTGTCTGGTAACATAAACTTTTATCAACATAAAAAAGCACACATTAATTAATCACTAAAAGAAATTATTAAATGGACATAATTAAAATGCACACAAAATACGCACAAGGATTCCTGGCCGCAAGCACCCACGGGCCGCATGGACTCACTGGCCACATGCACCTAAGTGCTGAGTGATGGGTCATAAATACGTGTCAGAGAAAATTGACTAAAGATAATTGATGTAACATGCTATAAAAATGTGTTAGGGAGAATAAGACAAGAATCATAAAAAGATGTGCAAGGGCAAAACAAAGTTATGCGTCCACAAGGAAAATAGGCGCATAAGGGCAGTGTCGGATAAGTCCGATTTTCGCAAGCTCTCTCGGCCGTATTGGTATTTTCTTTAGACTTAGCGAATTTCTTATTCGTTCAACGATTGAATACACAAGGAGTTCAAGGACTTAGTTCCAGAATACTTTGTGTAATAAACAGCCATGCATCCAACAAGATGGACGTATGCTAGTTGGCTATGCGTACGCTCTCTTTCGCCTCCGCTTGGGCTTCCAAAGATAAAGGTACATGAACAGCCATTTGATCACGTCCCAGTCCCAAAATACGTAAGACTAGGAATACGTATGCATGCCAGTCGTATGTATATGGCAACTCTAATATATGAAAACCATGCACATACGTATGTTATTTTATGAATAATAATTCGTAAGTGGTATATAATTTCAAAAATCACAGGCAATACTAATCTCATCTATAAAATTAATTAGTAATAAATAACCAAATATGACAATTAACCAAGTATGAAAATAGTAGAGAAGAACTAGTAGTCAGGTGGAGACAAATTTACTACCAATTAGGATATGAAAGACAACAAAATAAGTACATCTTCTAGTGATCAAAAAGCTCGAAGGGAAGACCTTCTCGAAAGAAAAAGAAGTAGCAAGTCCTGATCCGTCCTCATGCAAACAATCATGATCTTCTATACCTGGAAAGGGTTCCAGGTCCTCAGAGGGACATAACAAGTACACAAGAAATCGACATGCATGAAGGTAAAGCAGTAAACAATAAATAAGGTAACTAACCATCTATGTGAAATACACTTGAGACATCTTTAGTGGCGCATGAGGGGGGAGAAATAGAAGAACAATCGTCCCACCAGGCGTTCCGTAGAACTCGGGGGTTACATAATTGCACCATTTTTATAGTACAGTAAGAAACAAAAATTTCATACGCTCACTAGCAGATTCTTCCCTCCTAATAAACTATCCAAACTGTATGGTGTAGATATAATAAAACGACATCAATAAAAATCTAGAACTCAAACTAACACCAACTACTAACACAAGACACGAACTTACGTACCGATGGCCAGTCAACACACTAGTCCATGCACTCACTCACTCAGAAAGTGAACATGTTTAAAACTTTATCAGGTCAGAAAATACCTTATACCTTCACAATAATCCAAATCCACAACCAGACAAGGAGATGGGTTGGACCAGCATACCGTATGTCAAGTCAGAAGATACCTTGTATCTTCACAATATACTGGGTAAGTCTGCTACTCTAAGATGCGTTCACACAACTAACAAATAAAAACTAAACACAATATAAACTGATAATATAATCAAGCAAGGTGTACTTATCTTCCAAGCCAAGCTGCGAGCACAACAAGTCTGGTCCGGAGCTATCCACAGGCAATGTTAATGGTTAGTAATATTTTGGCGTGTAGTTACTTGCATGTGCAACCAACGTAGGATTAGTAACTAGATAATAAATTATTAATTATTAAAACTATTAATTCTGGGATTTTATTAGAAAATAGGATTTTCAGTGATAGGTTCATCTCCTATAAATTCTATGAGTCCAAAACAAAGTAGAAACCAAAACTAGGTCACAACGGGTTGTCTACTAGTCACCAAAAATTAATTTTTAACAAATAATTAAATCTAGAATAAATACTCATAAATCAGATTTAAAATATAATAATATAATTTTTAAATGCTAAATAAGGGTTTTTGGTCGGGGTTTAAGTCAAACATTGACGGGGCAATATTTTGTCCAAACTAGGTCAACTTGCTACATAAAATACCTATAATTCTAATTTTTATAAATAAAAATAAAATCTGAGTAAATATGGTAAAATCAGTAATAAATAAAATAATTGCTAATTCTTTTATTTATACAAAAATAATTAGGATTTTACCATCTACAAGTTGATCATAATTGGGTTGGCACCAAAATTACTAGTATGCATGCAAAAGGGGTGGTACATGGATGTCGTGACAATAAAATAATATTTATTTAATAAAAATTTAGAATATATAATTTCTAAAAAAATAATAGTTCATTAAGAAAATTTTAGAATTTTCTATCTATGATCAAGTCTTAACAAGGTCCAAGGGTCTCCAATATGCATATATCAAAACTAGGTCAAAACTATCCATAAAATATGCTTAAACTTAAATTTAATAAAAACTAATAGATCTTAAATTTATTATAAAAACTGAATATATACCCTATTATTAGCATATATACTAATATATTAACAAGAATTAAGGAGGATTTTAAAGGAGGTTTCATTCATGTACAAAAGTGTTGAGTTGAACCTCAAAATTAGGGTTCAGGGGTTGCATGAGTTCTTCAAAATAAAATAATTGAGTTTACATCACACACACACACACACACACACACACACACACACACACACATATATATATATATAAATCAAGAAGAGATTGAAGAAGGAAGGAGAGAGGGATTAAAGAAACTTACTAGAAGAAGAAGGAAGGAGATGCTAGGGTTCTTGGATGGAGAAGATGGTGTGGTGTCCACGTGAAGGGAGGGTCGACGGCTTGGAGGTGGTAGGAGGAGAAAGTTAGGGTTTTGGTGGAGGAGATTGGGTTAGGGTTTATAGAGGAAAGATGAGAAGGAGATATTATTAAGCTATATATATATATATATATATATATATATATATATATATATATATATATATAGAGAGAGAGAGAGAGAGAGAGAGAGAGAGGGAGGGACCACGGGTTTGGGAGAGGGGGTAGGATTATGATGGGTAGTTATTTATTAGGAGATTTCCTAATTAGGTTGTTAGTTATTAAATTATCAACAACTAATCAATAACTAACTAATGAATAAGATTGATTTGATTCTAAGGAAATAAAATAATGGAAATTAATATGCAAATCTAAGGTAAATCTTTAATAGTTGGAATTTGAGTAGGCTTCTAAGAAAATAATTAATGGAAAATTAATATGCAAATCTAAGGTAAATCTTTGGTAGTTTGGATTTAATTGGACTTCTAAGAGACTAATTAATAAATAAATAAATAAATCCTACAAAAGTGGGGAAGTGGCCTAATTTGTCATAGAGGAATTATGGGTTGCTTATTGAAGAATGTTGGATTGAAATATAATCACAAAGGAATTATATATATATAAATATCTAAATATTAAATACAATAAACTATGACTGTTACACTAGTGTCATACTAATGCTAAATGATCAAATTCTGAGTCACGGAAAGATCCTACGGGTAGTGTCACCAGTGTAGTCTACTTCCTATGAAGGCTGATATAGATTTTGGGGTCATGCTATGTTATTAATGTCCAAATCACGGTAAAATATTCTAATATAATAATTACACTTTAATTGATAAAAATAATCTAAAATAATTATAATAAATACAAAATACACACAAAATATCTATTTTGGGTGAGGGGATTTAGAATCTACCCAACTTACAAGAATTTCATCCTCAAAATTAAAAATAAGGCATGCTTTGTTAAGTCCTTCACATTCGTATCTAAGACAAGTCAACCACAATCTTCTCAAAAATTTAAATGACAAAATCTATTCAAATCCATCGCAATCTCTTCAAAATTAAAATAACCACTATTTAAATCAAAATTTAACCTATCATAATCTCTTTTTGATCTTCAAATAATCAACATCCAAATTTAAGTCAAATCTATATGGCATCTTCAAGATTTAAATAACCCATATCAAATTTTAAATCATAATTTTTAATTATCATAATCTCCTTTATATTTTAAATAATAAACAACTTTAATCAAATCTTATTCCTATTTTTAACTTAAGAATTTTGTACTCTTCAAATTTTAAATTCAATTTCCATCCTCAATATTTTAAATAGGTGATCCAACAATCAAAATTTAACTTTTAATTCAAATCATCAAATTATAAAATTTTGAATTCAATCCATCAATGTTCATGTTTAGAATTCTATTTTTATCCTTAAAATTTAAATCGTTGATACAATCTCCAATATTCAAAATTTAAATCATGTGCTCTAATTATAAATATTTGGTCTGCAATATCAAAATTTTAAAATTTATTCTATAAGGCATTCTTATCTTTAAAGTTAAATCATCATCATAATTATTCGTCTAAAAAAAATTCTCAAAATTAAAATAACTTAATTCCCTCGATCTTATCTTACTTGATAACCTTCGTAACCACCGTCTAAGATCTTCATATAAAATTTTAGCTCAAGTTAACAATGCAACTTCTACCCAACTTAGAATTTATCCATATTTCAGAAACACCAGGCTATAAAAAAAATTTCCTCGATTATTCAATAGTGCTTACTAAATCTCAAAATCTTAACACAAAATCTATCACATGTGATATACCCTTAATTACAAAAGATAGTCACAAAGTAATGTGATTGGCCTATGTGGTATACCTAGTACTATCCGTGTGTCAACTTTATATCAAGCACGAGCATTCTAAAGAGTTCAAGAAGGAGGTGATAGAATTACAAGTACGGGGTTCAAGGGCGATTGATGAATTCAAAATAGTTGTCAAGGCAGTTGTAGATTAAAATCTTATTTTTGGTAAATTCCTATTCGCATGCTCATATCAGTACAGTTATATAACCGATACAATATGCTCTGACCTGTCTAGAGGACAAGTATATTTATCTAACAAGCTAATTCAACTATATCTTAATCCATGTAAAGTAGTCATGCGAAGAGCGAACCAAGCGCACTAAGGTTAGCTAGACTATAATATACTGATTCTAATTAGACAATATATTAGTGTGGCGCCCCAATAATATGTATGTCATGAACAAGCTCGATAAAGAATAAGCTTACAAAACTAGGCTGTAATAGCAGCATGAGTCAAGATAGTCCAAATAATATAAGTATGTAAGATTATGATGAATGAAAGTACAATAGTCCGAGTTCATCAAGAAATGAAGACTCATCCGGTATTTGCCTCTATAGTTGCCATGCTAACTTCTCGTCTAAGTCTCTGGTCGACCGAAAGGGGGTATGGCCTCTAAAGTTCTACAGTCTGGATAATCACTATCTTCTTACGCTAGCATATAGTTAGTGTCATTCAATTATACTTCATTAATGGGCCAAAAGTACTATGGGATACTAGGTTGTGAGGCATGCTACCCAACTTACAAGAATCAACTAATATTATAACTTGCGAATAAAAAGATTACTAGCTCTCAAGTGAGAGAGGATATAACCTGTATTGAGATATATGGAACAGATTACTTGATCTGAAACTAAAGGATAATCATAAAGTCATAATCTAAATGAACAATTCAAACTCTCAAGTTATAACTACTAAGCACAAAAATTTAAAATTCAAGATTAACAAACTATAATCCTACCAAACTATATATTCTAACATAAAAGGAATCACTTGGCCTACAATTAGAAGGGTAAGGTGGCACGATCTAATTTTTATCATCGTTTAAGGTCAACGATTATAGAATGAGATTACGACAGTCACGTAGAAGAATAATGAGTATGCCTAAAGGAGCAAAATGATTGGAAGAAGAAAATACTAAATAGTATTGGATTCAACGAACGTGGCACGATTTGAAAGATGAAGGAAAAAATTTTGACATCGCACAAATAACGAGCATTAAGGTTTCGGCGAAACAAGATAAGAAAGTAAATAGAGAGACTCTTGATAATATCATGATTTTCTAAGGGAAGGTGGTATGTTAGTCTCTATGTTCGAGATATGATCAAAAAAATATTCTAATCATTCAATAGTTTTAATTGGTAAAGATCTATGACAATTGATCTATGATGGAGGGAGGGATTAACTCAAGATGGGAAATTATATAGATAGTTGGATGAGATAGCACGGTTGGTGACTTATGAAGACTCAAGTATGACTCAACGATGATCATAGGTTCTAGGGGATCTACTAAGATGAAGGTAGGGTACCCTTGCTCCTACTAAGGCATTGGTTCATTCCTCTTGGTTTCCTAGGGTGCTGCTCTGCTAATATCAAAGTAAGAATGTAAATTTATAGTCCTCTTTAATTATCTCACCATGGAGGTTAGGTTTAGTCCTAATATTTGACCTTGGAGTTCTATTAGTTCCTCAATACTAGGGTCAAACAATATGGTCAAATTTTTAACTAACCCTAGTAGTGTCTATCATACTCTCAAATCATTCTTAAATATATCAAGGGATAATGGTCAATCAATTTACAGGTGTTGGATGCTAGGGTTTATTAGGTATGCTAAACTTTTGGGGGTTGCCAATATTCTAATTTATTTTTCTTAGTAGGTATGCTATCATAATTATCTTCTAACCCTAACAACAAGGATTCCTATATTCTGGCAGAAGGCTATACTCAAGGGACTATTAGGGAAGTACATTAACTAGGAAGAGGTGAGGAAACAAGAATATCAATGTCAAGAGAAATAAGCGAGTACAATTTTAAAGCTCATGGAAGGTAGGTGAGTTCAAGAATTCAGAACGGAAATAAAAAAAAAGTCAAATATATGGTGAGACCCATACTCTTATCCTATTTGCAGGCTTGCTCGGTACAGCAACATAACCGAGATAATATACTCTCGACCTGCATGGGTAACCACTAAAAATATATCACGCTTCAATCCTAAAATACGTATGACTAAGAATACATAAGCATGTCAGCCGTATGTATATGGTAACTCCAATATATAGAAACCATGCACATACGTACGTTGTTTTATGAATAATAATTCATAAGTGGTATATAATTTTACCAATCACAGGCAATACTAATCTCATCCACAAAACCAATTAGTAATAAATAACCAAATATGATAATTAAACAAGTATGAAAATAGTTGAGAAGAACTAGAAGTCGGGTGAAGACAAATCCACTACCAACTAGGATATGAAAGACAACAAAATAAGTACATGTTCTAGTGATCAAGAAGCTCGAAGGGAAGATCTCCTCGAAATAGAAAGAAGTAACAAGTCATGATCCTTGCTCCTACAAACAGTCATGATCTTCTCTACCTAGAAAGGGTGCTAGGTCCTCAGAGGGACATAACAAGTAGACAAGAAATTGATATGCATGAAGGTAAAGTAGTAAACAATAAATAGGGTAACTAATCATCTATATGAAATGCACTTGAGATATCTCAAGTGGCGCATGAGAGGGGAGAAATAGAAGAATGGTCGTCCTAAAAGGCGTTCCGTAGAACTCGAGAGTTACACAATTGTACCATTTTTACAGTACAGTAAGAAACAGAAATCCTATCCGCTCACTAGCATATTCTTCCTGTCCAATGAACTATTCGAATAGTATACGCGGCATAGACATAATCTAACGATGTCAATAAAAATTTAGAACTCAAACTAACACCAACTACTAACACAAGACGCGAACTCACGTACCAATGGCCAGTCAACATACTAGTCCATATACTCACTCACTCAGACAATGAACGTGTTTTAAACAGTATCAGGTCGAAAGATACCTCATACCTTCACAATAATCTAACCCTACAACCAGACAAGGACAAGGGTTGTGTCACTACCATATTTTCTAGGAAAGGATATTTTAGTCTTTTCCTATTTAATTAAATATTGTGCATGGTAAATAATTATTTTTTGTATTAATTAATTATTGTTAGATATTATTTAATTATTTTGGACTTATATTAGTGGACTCAACTAGTTTAGTTTGGACCCATGGACCAACATGAATTAATTAGTTAGACTAGGCCCATTTAGAAAGCCCATTGTTAAGGAGATGGATTAAATTAATTAAATCATTAGACTAGAAGCTTCCTTCCTTAATTATTTCTTCATGAGAGGCCCCAAGGGGTATATTGGACATTTTATAATTGCTTGGGGAAGGGGTAAGGGCCGGCCTATAATAGAGGGAGAAAAATTCTCTCTCCTCTCATTTTCATTCCAAATCTAGATCTAGAATTTTCCACTACCAAATTCCTTTCATTCCCATTCCAATTCCCCAATAAATTCATTCCAAATTCTTTCTAATTCACCATGTTAAAAGTTGAGAAGCAAGGATCTAGAAGGAGGAAGCAAGGATCTACAAAGAGGAGCAATGATCTATAATTTGGAAGTAATTTCATCTCAATTGGAGGTTTCATTGGGAATCCATCTCCCAATAGGTATAATTCAGTTTTTTCCCCTTAAAATAGCTTTTAAATCTGAGATTTAATCATGTAAAATTAACCCATATGTATGTACTACCCATAGGACTTGGTTTTGTGTTCATAGGAGACCCATGGAGAAAGTTATGGTACTTTTTGTTTCAATTTTGGGGAAATTCCGAATTGACATTTTGTTGTGTGTGTCAATTGATCCTATAGATCAATTGGGCATGTGTTTATATGTTTGGGGCTAATGTCATGTCCACAATTGGGTACGTGTAGGTCGTATCCCAACAATTTGGTGATACGTGTCATTTTGAGAGTTTTCCCTCCGACACGGGACTTTGTACATGTCGTATTTTGACACGGACACATAGATCTACATTTGACACTTTGATTTGTTCATAAATATTATTTATAACTTGTTTGTGTCCTTCGGGGTGCAATTGGTTGTGTTGGACTCGTGTCGCATGCGTATCCTAGATCTAGTGGGATACGGTGTGATACTCTCCATTTGTGTGTGTTTATGTGTAGATCTAATTATTTATGCTTTAATTCTTGAATTATAATTAGTAAATATATATAGATGTTATATATTTATTTTAGTGTATTTATTATGGTATTTTTGGTAGCATAGAAATATGTATTGTAGGTATACTAATATAATGTATAAATATATATGTAGCTTTCTTTTACATGCATTTATATATGTTACAATTTATGTTAGTAGAATAAATTATATATAAATATTTTATAAAATATATTTATGTGTTTAAATGAGTAATTATATTAATTATAATTATTATATAATTAATTGTATATAAATGAATGTATTTTTATGTGTGCATTTAACCATGTTAAAATATGTATATTAGTACATAGATGTGTATTAGCTATTATTATTTATTTATATGTATAGGATTATGTATATATAGAAGTATATATTTATTTAATTGTTTTATATATATATATATATATATATATATATATATATATATATATATATTACTTGCTTTTAGCGACTGCTGCATTAATGACAGATTCTGTCATTAAACAGCAGCAGCAGCCGCTGTAGCTCATTGAGTATTTAATGACAGATTCTGTCATTAAATACAGTGGGCGGGTTTTTGAACAGCAACAGCAACAGCGACAGACTTTTCTGTGACAGTTGAGAACTGTCACCAATAGGCGACATCAGTGCATTTACACAGCAGATTTGGCGACGGCGTTTTCAGTGACAGTCGAAACTGCCGGTGAAAGTCAGTTTACTGAAAAATGAGTGTTTTACCACACTATTTTCAGTGACAGTTGGGCAGTTTAGTATATAGTTTTATATATTATATTTATATATATATATATGTGTGTGTATATATATATGTATTTATTGTGAGATATAATACTAGTATTGTTATATTTCTTAATTGTATAATATTAGTTTATATATATTATATTGTATAAGGGTAAATACTATATCTAGGTATCTTGAGCATTACCTTGTGGATACCAAGGTAAGTGGGATACTCAAGATACGGGGTTTGGGTATCGAGTTTGTGACTTTGTGTGGATACCAAGTTGGTTCAAAACCATGGTTCCTAATTGTTGTAATTAATATTCTATATTATATACTTTATTGTTGATATATAGGTATTGTGAGGTTTACCTTGGATTTAAGTATCCGAAGATACGGTATCCTAATATTTAAGGATGTAGTTTTATAACTTAGATTTTAGTATTTTGATCCAAGATTTTGGTGCTAGACTTGTGCAACCTAGAAATAGATGGTTGACCTTGGTGTTACCATAGTTGACCATAGTTGACTTTAGTTGACTTTAGACTTGACCATAGTTGACTTTTGACTTAGAATTGACTTATTGACCTAGAAGTTGACTAGTTTAACTTGTTCTCTTTTCGGGACCTTGTATTGATGTTGTATTCCATATCTAGGTCTTCGAGGCACCGAGTCAAACATCTGTGAGACTGTTCATTGGACTTCAGGCGAGTACATTCTCTGATAGTTTCTCATTTATAATATCCTCTATGTTCACAGTATCTAGTGTAGATATCCATGTTCTCTTGACACTATGGTTACACGGATTGGTATATCCGGATCTCGTCATGAGATGTTATTCTTTGGTATATGGTGTATATGGTGCAAGTATTGTTTCATTGGTTATCTTGTACATGTACAGACACCGATTCTCGGAAAGACTGGCTATCTTCTTGGGGAATCTCGTGCCATAGCATACCGTGGTTGGATCTATTATACCAGTCGGGGGTGGGGAGTATTAGTATAGATATGTGATCAATATCCCTATTGAATAAAGTATAAATTACAGAATAGTGTTGATCATGCACCGCACGTATGATTAGCCAGGCCGCATTGCATCTTGCCCAAGCCGATCACATGTTAAGCTAGTACTCACACTTAGTCATTAGTATTATTGTTCCATTGGCATATTGTTCATTATTGTACTTATTTCCAGTATTTCCTTATTGTATATATATATCTCTTATATCTATTGTGCATCTTGTTTATCCACAGCTATTTACTGCTATATAGTTTTTATCATTAATTAGAACTGCTGTTAGAGATGTACTCTGCTCCTTTCCTGACTGGATATATTTTTCCAGATGACACTGAGGAGTGGTACCCTACCTATTATGGACCCCAGGATATTGTGGTTTTAGATTCTGAGACCCTGGCTCAAGAGGGACTTATCCCAACTGAGACAGTTGACCCTGGATTTGTAGCTTCGTAGTATTTTTTTGTACTGGATTTGTCTCCAGCTTATTTCTGTATTTCTTCAGACTCATTGATGTATTATTTTAGACTCATGAGTTGTATTATGACTATTCTATTCTTATCTGATTCGTGCTCATTTCTCTCTTAGTTCTGTGATTGAGTATACTATCATTATTGGTGGTTTATTATATTATTAGATAGATTATCTAGACAACGTTCTACCGCCGATTCTGCGGCGTAGGCTGGACGTTGTTTTCGACTAGTACCCTTACACCGGGTGCGGTTCGTGACATGTTTTTGGTGGTGGCTCATGCAGGTCTAGCTTTACAAAGTATGTGATGTCGTGGTAGTGTGATAACTTAGTTGTACTACCGCGAGCCTGCAATAGGATATAGGATATAGACTGAGATACTCAATCACATCTAGGAAAATTCTTTTGATTCAGCTATTCTCCTTTGATATTGATACTTGATCTCTTAATCTGTCCTTTCCTTGAGTGTCTTACATTATGTGTTATATTGATCCTTATTCTGTCTTTTTATGAGACATACTCGGAGATACTTGCGGAGGCACGCAAGGTTGAGCAGGATTTGGGTTTGAAGACCAAGAGAGACCGTGATTCTTTTCTGGGGGCCAACGGCAGTGCAGTATCTGCCAAACGTCCTCATTTCTAGTCCAGACCTTTCCAGCAGCCACAGCAGAACCAGACTCCAGCTAGAGCGCCTTTTTACCAGGCACCTCAGCAGCAGAGACAGTTACAGCAAGCTCCATGCAACTACTGCAAGAAGCCTGGCCACATCTGGGAAGTTTGCAGGAGGAGGCTAGGAGTTTGTTTGTATTATGGTACTGAAGGACATCAATCGAGGGAGTGTCTTCGTCGTACAGTTCAGGTAGCAGCTCCAGCTCTGAGGACACAGACGAGACTACCTGCAGCACAGCCGAGGGGACCGCTTCCGACGCAGTAGCAGCATTTTGTCCAACATCAGCAGCAGAGAGGTGCTCTACAGGGACGAGCGTTTGCTATGATCGTCGAAGAGGAGGAACCCACCGGAGATGTCATCGCAGGTTCTATTCTTCTTGATTCCATTCCAGCTTTAGCTTTGTTTGATAGTGGTGCTTCCCATAGTTTTGTATCTGTTTCTTTTGCTCTAAAGCATGGTTTGGTAGCTGAGTCTTTGCTTAGGACTTGCAAGATCATGACCGGGGGAGGCATTATCCTGGTTAATGATATTTGCAAGGACCGGAGAGTTACTCTGGTAGGCCGGGAGTTGAGTGCGTGTCTACTTGTAATGCTACTTCCGAGCTGCGATATTGTACTCGGGATGGATTGGTTGAGTAGGCACCGTGCTAGCATAGATTATAGAGGAGATAGAGTTTTGTTTGGTCAGCCAGGAGAGCTAGAGTTCGAGTTTTCTAGAGGAGCTGCATAGCAGGAAGAAGGCATTATTTGTGGAGCTATGGTGGAAGACAAAGGAGTTGCCCCATCCGTTGATAGCAGAGTTCTTAGATGTGTTTCCTGAGGAATTGCCAGGATTGCCGCCAGATCGAGATATTGAATTTTCTATAGACTTGGTGCTAGGTGCAGAACCAATTTCGCAGCATGTCTATAGAGTAAACAACAGCGAGCTGGTCGAGTTGAAGAAGCAGGTGGACGAATTACAGGATAAGGGGTTTATTAGATCGAGTTCTTCACCATGGGGAGCCCCGGTATTGTTTGTGCTAAAGAAGGATGGATCGGTGCACATGTGCATTGATTACAGGGCTTTGAATAATCTCACTATCAAGAATAAGTATCCTTTACCATGGATTGATGATCTGTTTGATCAGTTGAGTGGTGCAAAGGTGTTTTCTATGATAGATTTGAGATCAGGCTACCATCAGGTGAAGGTGAAGCCAGAGGACATACCGAAGACTGCTTTTAGAACTCGGTATGGTCAGTACGAGTTTATGGTGATACCATTTGGGTTGACTAATGCACCGACGATATTTATGAACTTGATGAACAAGGTGTTCCACCAGTACCTTGACGAGTTCGTGGTGGTGTTCATCGACGACATACTCATATACTCGAGGACATCGGAGGAGCATGAGGAGTATTTGAGGATTGTGTTGGATGTCCTGAGGAAGGAGAAGCTATATGAGAAGTTGTCCAAGTGTGAGTTTTTCTTGGACAAGGTAGAGTTCTTGGGTCATGTTGTGACTGGTGATGGTATTTCAGTTGATCCAAAGAAGATTTTAGCAGTAGAATCTTGGAAGACTCCGAGTTCGGTAGCAGAGATCAGGAGTTTCTTGGGATTGGCAGGCTACTACAGAAAGTTTGTACAAGATTTTTTGAGGATTGCCGAGACGATGACCAGACTCACAAGGAAGGATGTGGAGTTTGTTTGGACAGAGGATTGCCAGGTTGCTTTTGAGGAGTTGAAAAAGAGGTTGACGTCTGCTCCTATTTTGACGTTGCCATCAGGGTCCGGAGGTTTTACTATTTATAGTGATGCATCGGGGAAGGGTTTAGGTTGTGTTATTCAGCAGCATAGGAAAGTGATTGCCTATGCATCCAGGCAATTACGTCCTCATGAAAAGAACTATCCTACCCATGATTTGGAGTTGACAGCAGTCATCTTCGCTCTGAAGTTGTGGAAACATTATTTGTACGAAGAGCGTGTGAAGATCTTTACAGATCACAAAAGCTTGAAGTACGTTTTCACGCAAAAGGAGTTGAACATGAGGCAGCGTCGATGGTTGGAACTGATGAAGGATTTTGATCACTTTGCAATATCATCCTAGGAAAGCCAATGTAGTTGTCGATGCTTTGAGCAGGTATCCAGTAGCTATGTTTTTGACGCAGGATCGATATTTGTTGGAGGACTTGGAGAGCTTGGGCATTGAGGTGATTGTTCCTGGGTGTGCTATGCAGATATGGGGATTACAGATACACTCAGATTTGATGGACCAGATCAAGGCAGCACAGTATAATGATGTATCTCTGAGGAGTATCAGAGCTCAGGTGAGAGCATGATTGGAGGATAATTTCACTATTGCAGAGGATGGATCTTTGAGGCATGGAGTTAGATTGTGTGTGACTAGTGGGGAGCTACGTGAGGAGGTATTGTAGGAAGCGCATCGCTCTCAGTATTCTATGCATCTAGGTGCTAACAAGATGTATCGGGATATATGAGAGAGTGTGTGGTGGTATGGCATGAAAAGGGAAGTGGCACAGTTTGTATCCAGATGCTTAGTGTGCCAGCAGGTGAAAGCCGAGAGCAGAGGCCAGGAGGTTTACTTCAGCCATTACCCATTCCAGAGTGGAAGTGGAAACACATTACTATGGATTTTGTGTCCGGACTTCCACGATCTCCAGGAGGGAAAGATGCAATTTGGGTCATTGTTGATAGGTTGACCAAGTCGGCCCACTTTTTGCCTTTCAAGGTGGGTTTGTCTACGGAGAAGCTAGCAGAGATGTATGTGAGGCAGATCATTAGGATACATGGAGTTTCCGTCAGCATAGTCTCAGATCGAGATAGTCGTTTTACTTCTCATTTCTGGAGGAGTTTGCAGGAGAGTTTGGGCACTCAGCTCAAGTTCAGTACTGTATATCATCCCCAGACAGATGGGCAGTCAGAGAGGACTATTCAGACTCTCGAGGATATGTTGCGCACTTGTGTACTAGATTTCGGGGGTTCTTGAGAGGACCATCTCCATTTGGTAGAGTTTGCTTACAACAACAGTTACCAGGTCAGTATAGAGATGTCACCTTTTGAAGCTCTATATGGTCGGAGGTGTCGTACTCCTTTGTCTTGGGACGATGTTGGAGAGAGAGTTTTGCTTGGGCCAGAGATGGTTGTGGATGCAGCAGAGAAGGTTCAGTTGATTAGAGACAGACTTCGAGTGGCGCAGGACAGACAGCGGCATTGGGCCGATAGCCATCGGAGACCTTTGGAGTTTGAGGTATAGTTTAGATTTTGTTTGTGCTTGTTCTTGTTTGTTATAGATTAAGTTCTTAAGGTGGTGTTTTGTTCTAGGTGGGTGGTTTGGTGTTTCTGAGGATTTCTCTGACACGAGGCACGATTCGCTTCGGTGGAGGCGGAAAGCTTAGTCCGCGATTCATTGGACCTTTCACTATTCTAGAGAGGGTCGGTGCAGTTGCTTATAGACTAGACTTGCCACCTGCATTGGAGGGAGTGTACAACGTGTTTCATGTGTCGCAGTTGAGATGATACGTGGCAGATCCTAGTCATGTATTGGATCACTCAGAGATAGAGGTGGGCCATACTCTTAGCTATCCAGAGCAGCCAGTTGAGATTCTGGATCAAAGAGAGAAGGTGCTGAGAAACCGGACTATTCTTTTGGTACGCGTCGCATGGAGGCATCACTCTTCGGAGGAGTCTACCTGGGAGAGAGAGGATGACATGCGAGAGCGTTATCCATATTTGTTTGTACCTTGAGCTATGTTATTTCCTAGTTATGTTCTGTTTATTGTTATGTTCTTTCATAGTTAGTTGTGATTGTTTAGTTCTGTTCTGTAATTTTTTGGGGGTAGTTTTTGTCTTTGCATTTTGAGGACAAAATTATTTTAAGGAGGGTAGACTTGTCACTACCACATTTTCTAGGAAAGGATATTTTAGTCTTTTCCTATTTAATTAAATATTGTGCATGATAAATAATTATTTGTTGTATTAATTAATTATTGTTATATATTATTTAATTATTTTGGACTTATATTAGTGGACTCATCTAGTTTAGTTTGGACCCATGGACCAACATAAATTAATTAGTTAGACTAGGCCCATTTAGAAAGCCCACTGTTAAGGAGATGGATTAAATTAATTACATTATTAGACTAAAAGCTTCCTTCCTTAATTATTTCTTCATGAGAGGCCCCAAGGGGTATATTGGACATTTTATAATTTCTTGGGGAAGGGGTAAGGGCCGGCCTATAATAGAGGGGGGGGGAAATTCTCTCTCCTCTCATTTTCATTCCAAATCTAGATCTAGAATTTTTCACTACCAAATTTCTTTCATTCCCATTCCAATTTCCCATCAAATTCATTCCAAATTCTTTTTAATTCACCATGTTGAAAGTTGAGAAGCAAGGATCTAGAAGGAGAAGCAAGGATATACAAAGAGGAGCAAGGATCTACAATTTGGAAGCAATTTCATCTCAATTGGAGGTTTCATTAAAAATCCATCTCCTAATAGGTATAATTCAGTTTTTCCCCTTAAAATAGTTTTAAATCTAAGATTTAATCATTTAAAATTAACCCATATGTATGTACTACCCATAGGACTTGGTTTTGTGTTCATAGGAGACCCATAGAGAAAGTTATGGTACTTTTTGTGTCAATTTTGGGGGAATTTCGAATTGATATTTTATTGTGTGTGTCAATTGATCCTATAGATCAATTGGGCATGTGTTTATGTGTTTGGGGCTAGTGTCGTGTCCATAATTGGGTACGTGTAGGTCGTATCCCAATAATTTGGTGATACGTGTCGTTTTGAGGGTTTTTCCTCCGACACGGGACTTTGTACATGCAGTATTTTAATACGGACACATAGATCTACATTTGACACTTTAATTTGTTCATAATATTATTTGTAACTTGTTTGTGTCCTTCGGGGTGCAATTGGTTGTGTGTTGGACTCGTGTCGCATGCGTATCCTAGATCTAGTGGGATACGGTGTGATACTCTCCATTTGTGTGTGTTTATGTGTAGATCTAATTATTTATGCTTTAATTCTTGAATTATAATTAGTAAATATATATAGATGTTATATATTTATTTTAGTGTACTTATTATGGTATTTTTGGTAGCATAGGAATATGTATTGTAGGTATACTAATATAATGTATAAATATATATGTAGCTTTCTTTTACATGCATTTATATATGTTACAATTTATGTTAGTAGAATAAATTATATATAAATATTTTATAAAATATATTTATGTGTTTAAATAAGTAATTATATTAATTATAATTATTATATAATTAATTGTATATAAATGAATGTATTTTTATGTGTGAATTTAACCATGTTAAAATATGTACATTAGTACATAGATGTGTATTAGCTATTATTATTTATTTATATGTATAGGATTATGTATATATAGAAGTATATATTTATTTAATTGTTTATATATATATATATATATATATATATATATATATATATATATATATATATATATATATATATATATATATTGATTTATATATTTATATATTTATATATTAATATATATATATATATATATATATATATATATATATATATATATATATATATATATATATATATATATATATATATATATATATATATATATATATATATATATATATATATTACTTGCTTTTAGCGACTGCTGCATTAATGACAGATTCTGTCATTAAATCGCAGCAGCAGCCGCTGTAGCTCATTGAGTATTTAATGACAGATTCTGTCATTAAATACAGTGGGCGGATTTTTGAACAGCAGCAGCGACGGACTTTTCTGTGACAGTTGAGAACTGTCACCAATAGGTGACAGCAGTGCATTTACACAGCAGATTTGGCGACGGCATTTTCAGTGACAGTCGGAACTGTAGGTGAAAGTCTGTTTACTGAAAAATCAGTGTTTTACCACACTGTTTTCAGTAACAGTTGGGCAGTTTAGTATATAGTTTTATATATTATATTTATATATATATATATATATATGTGTATATATATATATGTATTTATTATGAGATATAATACTAGTATTGTTATATTTCTTAATTATATAATATTAGTTTATATATATTATATTGTATAAGGGTAAATACTATATCTAGGTATCTTGAGCATTACCTTGTGGAAACCAAGGTAAGTGGGATACTCAAGATACGGAATTTGGGTATCAAGTTTGTGACTTTGTGTGGATACCAAGTTGGTTCAAAACCATGGTTCCTAATTGTTGTAATTAATATTCTATATTATATACTTTATTGTTGATATATCGGTATTGTGAGGTTTACCTTGGATTTAAGTATCCGAAGATACGGTATCCTAATATTTAAGGATGTAGTTTTATGACTTAGATTTTAGTATTTTGATCCAAGATTTTGGTGCTAGACTTGTGCAACCTAGAAATAGATGGTTGACCTTGGTTTGACCATAGTTGACCATAGTTGACTTTAGATTTGACCATAGTTGACTTTTGACTTAGAATTGATTTATTGACCTAGAAGTTGACTAGTTTAACTTATTTTCTTTTCGGGACCTTGTATTGATGTTGTATTCCATATCTAGGTCTTCGAGGCACCGAGTCAAACATCTGTGAGACTGTTCATTGGACTTCAGGCGAGTACATTCTCTGATAGTTTCTCATTTATGATATCCTCTATGTTCACTGTATCTAGTGTAGATATCCATGTTCTCTTGACACTATGGTTACACGGATTGGTATATCCGGATCTCGTCATGAGATGTTATTCCTTGGTATATGGTATATATGGTGCAAGTATTGTTTTATTGGTTATCTTGTACATGTACAGACACTGATTCTCGGGAAGACTAGCTATCTTCTTGGGGAATCTCGTGCCATAGCATACCGTGGTTGGATCTATTATACCAGTCGGGGGTGAAAAGTATTAGTATAGATATGTGATCAATATCCCTATTGAATAAAGTACAGATTACAGAATAGTGTTGATCATGCACCGCACGTATGATTAGCCAGGCTGCATTGCATCTTGCCCAAGCCGATCACATGTTAAGCTAGTACTCACACACTTAGTCATTAGTATTATTGTTCCATTGGCATATTGTTCATTATTGTACTTATTTCCAGTATTTCCTTATTGTATATATATCTCTTATATCTATTGTGCATCTTGTTTATCCACAGCTATTTACTGCTACGTAGTTTTTATCATTAATTAGAACTGCTGTTAGAGATGTACTCTGCTCCTTTCCTGACTGGATATATTTTTCCAGATGACAATGAGGAGTGGTACCCTACCTATTATGGACCCCAGGATGTTGTGGGTTTAGATTCTGAGACCCTGGCTCAAGAGGGACTTATCCCAACTAAGATAGTTGACCCTGGAGTTGTAGCTTCGTAGTATTCTTTTGTACTGGATTTGTCTCCAGCTTATTTCTGTATTTCTTCAGACTCATTGATGTATTATTTTAGACTCATGAGTTGTATTGTGACTATTCTATTCTTATCTGATTCGTGCTCATTTCTCTCTTAGTTCTGTGATTGAATATACTATCATTATTGGTGGTTCATTATATTATTAGATAGATTATCTAGACAGTGTTCTACCGCCGATTCTGCGGCGTAGGCTGGGCGTTGTTTCCGACTAGTACCCTTACACCGGGTGCGGATCATGACAGGTTGGACCACCATACCATGTGTTAGGTCTGAAGATACCTCGTATCTTCATAATATACTGGATAAGTCTGCTACTCTAAGACGCGTACAAACAACTAACAAATAAAAACTAGGCATAATATAAACTGACAATATAATCAAGCAAGGTGTACTTGCCTTCCAAGCCAAGCTGCAAGTACAACAAGTCTGGTCTAGAGCTATCCATAGGAACGTCTCGAACACCTACCAATTAATTATTATACTAACTAGACTCTTATTCTACCAGTCAAATTAAGTTATTATCTAGTTATTAATCCTATGTTGGTTGCATATGCAAGTAACTACACGCCAAAATATTATAAACCATTAACATTGCCAAAAAATATTTTTAAATCATTAATTATTAAAATATTAATTCTGAGATTTTATTAGAAAATAGGAACTTTAGTGATAGGTTCATCTCCTATAAATTTTATGAGTCCAAAACTAAGTAGAAACCAAAACTATGTCACAACGGTTTGCCTACTAGTCACCAAAAATTAATTTTAATAAATAATTTAATCTAGAATAAATATTCATAAATCAGAATTAAACATAATAATATAATTTTAAATTCTAAATAAGGGTTTTTGGTCGAGGTTTAAGTCTAACATTGACGGGGTCATGTTTTGTCAAAACTAGGTCAACTTGCTACATAAAACACCGATAATTCTAATTTTTATAAATAAAAATAAAATTTGAGTAAATATGGTAAAATCAGTAATAAATACAATAATTATTAATTTCTTTATTTATATGAAAATAATTAGAATTTTACCATCTACAAGTTGATCCTATTAGGGTTGGCAACCAAAATTGTTAGTATGCATGCAAAAGGGATGGTACATGGGTGTTGTGACAATAAAATAATATTTATTTAATAAAAATTTAGAATATATAATATCTAGAAAAATAATAGTTCATCAAGAAAATTTTTGGATTTTCTACCTATGATCAAGTCCTAACAAGGTCCAAGGGTCTCCAATATGCATACATCAAAACTAGGTCAAAACTACCCATAAAATATGCTCAAACTTAAATTTAATAAATAATAATAAATCTAAAATTTATTATAAAAATTGAATATATTCCCTATTATTACCATCTATACTAATATATTAACAAGAATTAAAGAGGGTTTTGAATGAGGTTTCATGCATGCACAAAAGTGTTAAGTTGAACCTCAAAACTAGGATTCAGGAGTTGCATGAGTTCTTCAAAATAAAATAATAGAGTTTACATCATCACACACATATATAATCTATATATATTCATAAATCAAGAAGAGATTGAAAAAGGAAGAAGAGAAGGATTAAAGAAACTTACTAGAAGAAGAATGAAGGAGATGCTAGGGTTCTTGGATGGAGGAGGCGGTGTGGTGTCTACGTGAAGAGGGGGGGTCGGTGGCTTGGAGGTGATAGGAGGAAAAAGTTTGGGTTTTTGTGGAGGAGATTGGGTTAGGGTTTGTAGAGGAAAGATGAGGAGGAGATATTATGAAGGTATATATATATATATATATATATATATATATATATATATATATATATATATATATATATATATATATATATATATATATATACAAAGAGAGAAAGAGAGAGAGGGTTGGCCTTGGGGTGCGCGGGTTTGAGAGAGGGGGACCGTGGGTTTGGGAGAGGGGTATGATTAGGATGGGTAGTTATTTATTCGGAGATTTTCTAATTAGGTCGTTAGTTATTAAATAGTCAACAACTAATCAATAACTAACTAATGAATAAGATTTGATTTGATTCTAAGAAAATAAAATAATGGGCAATTAATATGCAAATCTAAGGTAAATCTTTGGTAGTTAAAATTTGATTGGGCTTCTTAGAGAATAATTAATGGACAATTAATATGCAAATCTAAGGTAAATCTTTGGTAATTGGGATTTGATTGGGCTTCTAAGGTAATAATAAATAAATAAATCCTACAAAAGAGGGAAGTAGCATAATTTGGCTTGAAGGAATTATGGGTTGCTTATTAAAGAAGGTTGGATTAAAAAATAATAAAATATCAAATATATATATATATATATATATATATATATATATATATATATATATATATATATATATATATATATATATATATATATATATATATATATATATATATATAAAGATTGAATACAATAAACTATGGTAGTTACACTAGTGCCATACTAATGCCAAATAATCGAATTTTGAGTTACAAAAAGATCCTACAGGTAGTGTCTCCAGTGTAGTCGACTTCCTATGAAGGGCGATATAGATTTTAGGGTCATCCTGTGTCTTTAATGTCCAAAGCACGGTAAAGTATCCCAATACAATAATTGAACTTTAATCGATAAAAATATCTAAAATAATTATAATAAATACAAAATACTTATTTTGGGTGAGGAGGATTTACAATGCGGTAAATAGTCCAAGCCGCATAGAGGTCTAGCCGCATAGAACTCTCGTCCGCATATGATGCTGGCCGCATGAGAACTTCGTCTTCTCCAAACAGCAGGTTCAGCTATGGCGGAAACTCCAAAAAACCTGAAAATTATTTTCTTCATAAATCTTTATTTTAACTCTGAATCAAGTGAATCAAAAGCCAAAATACTCGAAATAAAGTGCTCCATCAACCATAAAAACTATTTTTTTTCTAAAATACTATGTTTTAGTAGATCAAAACCACAAAAAATACATGGGACCTATGAAAACCATAAACTTCAAATTCAGATCTACTCAAATACTTATCAAAATCTAAAACTCCAAGAACTAATATGATTAGAAACTCAATGAGAACATTTTCCATCAAATATATTTTAAAAATAATATATATATATATAATCCAAAAATTAAGGCTTCACCATTGAGCAAGATGTACTTGTCTTGGGTTGCTTCTAGCCTCTACCTCTCACAGTCCAAGTCACAACAAATTTTTCCTAGGGCTAGGGTTTGGCTAGAGGGAGCTTGAATGAGGGAGGAAGAAGGAAGCAAGAAGAGTAAAATAAGAAAAATGAGTGAGGGGAGAGAAAGTACTCATATATGTAACTAAAATAAAAAGATAACTACAAAAGTAACTAATGAATAAATGCACAGAAGCAGCGTACACAAAAAATGGAGGCATATGGATAGATATACCCATGAGTCAGTCAATTAGAAAATCATCCTCGCTTGCCTTATGCTGACTTATAAAAATGGACAAGAGCAAGCCTTGGATAATTTGGTACCAACGATCGTATCAAGGACATGACTCCAATCCAGGACGTTCCTTCGCAGTCGGGTCGCATGATAGACATCACGTAACACGAGATACAGAGGTGAAAGAGCGGGGGGAAGAACTCGTCTTTTCTCAACAAAAGGATCAAAACGACTATTATATTTGGAACATGTCGAAACACAAGATCGTTCAACAAGAACCCAGGAATAATATAATCTAAAGAGAGCTCAAAAATCTCACCCACGATCGTAGTGCCTTCAACTAACAACTGCTCTAGGAAGCCAAACCTTTCGTTAGTCCAATGTCTAGGGGCTGTGGCTCTAACTTACTGTTGGTTCTGCCTTGCTTGTTGGGCTTGCTGGACTTGCGTATACTGCGATAGACGTTGCTGTTGGAACTGTTGTGTATGTGTCAAGAGAGGACGCTAGGCTAGTGGTTGAACTGATAATTCTAGTCCTCGCGGGCCTTCAATCGCTGCCCGAGGCGGAGCTAGCAACTATCGGACTGAATAAGGCTTAGGATACAGAAGCGGGCATGAACAAATTATGTGGTCAGATACCCCACATCTGAGACACTGGACAGTATCCCTCCTATACTGATCTATGGTGTGCCTTGGCTTACCGCAGTGGCTGCATCCTACTGATACAGACTGCTTGGTAGATTGCACTAAGGTTACTGTGGAGGCTGGAGGTACTGGCGGGAGAGAAATTCTGACTGCTGGTGCTAGAGGTGAGGACTGATTACTGATGCCTCTCATGGATGAGTGTGACCTCTTCTGGCCTCTGGTCCTTGCTACTAATCTCTAGCCGATAAATTCTTGGGACCTAGCTGCCATGAGAATCGCATCATAGGTGGTATAATTATAGCCCACCATAAACTGCTGAAGCTCAAGATATAACCCTTGCTCAAATCTCTTGGCTCGGTCCTCGTCGTAAGCTACCATATGGGGAGCAAATCAGCTGAGTCGGCAAAATTTGGCCACATAGTGGTCGACAGATCTTGTGTTCTGGCGGAGGTTGATGAACTATTGTTGGAGCTGGAACTTGGCGGTGGTATGGAAATACTTTACCTAAAAATGCTCCTTGAATGTCCTCTAGTCAATGGGCTTCGGAACCGCCATTTCTTGTACTGCCTACCAATCTCGGGCAAGATCTGATAGTTATAGCTTTACAACTATTACCTTCTCATCTTTTGGGATCTTAGTTGCATCCAGGATGGCCTCAAAGTCCTAGAGCCAAGAATCTGCTGAAACTATATCTTTCGTACCGAGAAACTGGATTGGGCGCATACGACTAACATTGGTCGCCGAGTTATGATTATAACAGCCACTATTCTCGAGTGCTACTTTAACTCCCTGGCAAAGAGTGGCGTTGGTCTATTCTTGTCCTTGCTGAAACTGCTGGCAGAGTTGGACCACTTGTTGCTGAAGTTGGAGTTGTTATTGCTGTTGTTGTTGCGGTACCATCATCATAGCTTGGATTATCTCTAACCTGGCCTGCGAGCCTGCCTGCCCTGGTTGTACTGGAAGAACTGGTGGTATTGTCTAGGTTGGATGGGCTGGTATGAACGACGAAGCGGGCTGAACTGGCTGTCCCGGCAAGACTGGTGGAGCTGATTGTGCTGGTCGGGTATGCGTGACTTGCGAAGCCGACTGATGAAAAGATACTGATGCTTTCCCTTGGTTCAATAACGGAATCTAGCCCTGTCCTACTTCTAGATCTGTTAGAGTTATCGGTGCAACGGAACCCTCAGAAGGAGGAGTAGATGGGGTATCCCTGAAGGATAAGGACACAATGATATCAATAAGGGACAAGAATAAAATAATTATGTCAAGCAAGCTTGCAGTTTAAGGAGAGCGAGAACTACATGTTACAAGTGGAGTTCAATTGAAGTAAAATAGATAATTAAGATTCTAACAAGATGAGTGCACCCACAAGTCTGAAAATCAGACCTGCATGGGCCACCACTAAAATCTTGTCATTCCCCGCTCCCAGAATTCTAGATAAATACGACGACTGACATGGCCAACCATACCTTGCAGAATACTGAAGTAAGCCGCAATGTGCTAAGGTTGTCAAGAAGACATGGATGGACTCTAGCATGCTATGATGCCAGTCCTGAGGCTAACAAATCCTAGTATCTCAATCCATCAACATCAAGTACAAGAGTATATCATATATGAAAGTAAAAAAGGCATCCCAAATTATATACCACATATGATCATGAAGCTAGTGAATACAAAATGCTGCATTAATAGAGTATAATTATACATGATCAAATATACCAGCAATGTTATAATATATATATCATGTTAATCAAAGTTAGAGAAGTGATCTCAAAATAAGGGGCTAACACTGCCTCTTGCTAAAATACTACGAAATGATATAACACTACGAGGGATGGAGGAAGAAAACCCACTTGTGAGCTTTGGCAGCAGTTCTACGAGTGCGAGCCATCTTGCTAGAAGTGTGGTGGACCCTGGTTCTCCTTGGGGTAATCTGGCCATTCAAAACCAGTGGGGTCAGAACCCCAAGCAACAAGTACCACAAAGAAGATCAAGGTAATAAACTAAATACATTACAACATACAGCAGAAAAGCAATATAAAAAAATTAATACGGATCGAGACTTGTATGGTACCAATGTACTTGTCTTAAGAATATAATTGGAAGAACTGATAACAATTGCTATAAAGAAAAGTAAGGCAATGAGCAGCAAGGGGGCATAGGAACTACTCTGGATCGGGACCAAAACCCTTAAGCCAAATAAGGACCAGAATTGCAGACCTTCACCCGAGCAAAATTTAGTACCTTAACTATACACCGAAAGAATAAATTAAAAGGACGAGCTTAACGAATAGACAAACATTCATTGCACGGCCAACCATGCCTACGGCTTGCTATAATTAACTAATTAGGGTTATCACAAACCAAGTAAATAACAAATGCATGCTTTGAAGAATATTGCTAACACCGGCACTGCAGTCAACCAGGATGGCCAAGGGTATGCTTGTCGAGTAAACTTAAATGCACATTAACATCACTACAACATAATTTGTTACTTGTCATAAACAAAAATTTGAACTTTTAGGCATAACTTAAACTTGTGATCATAAACTTGCTTTATAAAAATAAACTTGTATATAAACTTGTCTTGTAAGTGTTGTAGCACGCGTAAACTTGGTCAGTCATGGATCCCTTGCCTAGCAAGGTTGTTCCATGCTGTATGAGGCCCTTAGAGATCGGGGTAGCCGGTAGTGCAATATTCTTTCCTCCCAAAATCTAGGTAAATCTTATCATGTTTAAGCATTACTAAATTATTTCAAGTTCTCGAGTCATGGATACTTGAGAACTTTTCTAGAATGACAAGTCACGAGTACGAGCTTTTCTCCAGTTATCGTATTTGTGACACGCGATACATTGGGCAATACTCACACTCGATTGCTCGATGCCAAATGCAATGGATTTTCATACACAAATATTTCTATGGTATCGTGAGGATTGTGAGCTTGTACATAAACTTGTCTCGTGAACTACATGTAAAACTTGTCTGGTAACATAAACTTGTATCAACATAAGAAAGCACACAACAATTAATCAATAAAAGAAATTATTAAATGAACATAATTAAAAGGCACACAAAATGCGCACAAGAATTCCTGGCCGCATGCGCCGACTGGTTGCATAGACTCACTAGCCGCATGCACCCACTGGCCGCATGGACTCACTGGCCGCATGCACCAAAGTGTTGAGTGTTAGGTCATAAATGTGTGTAAAAGAAAATTGACTAAAAATGATTGATGTGACATGCCATAAAAATGTATCAAGGAGAATAAGACAAGAATCATAAAAAGATGTGCTAGGGCGAAGCATAGTTATGCGTCCACAAGGAAAAGAGGCGCGTAGGAGCACTATCGCATAAGTCTGCTTGTCGCATGCTCTCTCGGCCGCATGGGTGTTTTCTTTGGACTTAGCAAATTTTTTATTCGTTCAGCGAGTGAATACACAAGGAGTTCAAGGACTTAGTTACAGAATCTTTGTGCAATAAATAGTCATGCATCCAAAAAAATGGACGCACGCTAGTTGGCTACACGACAAAGAGTCCAGACCACATAGTGGTTAGGCCGCATAGAACTCTCGGCCGCATATGATGCTGGCAGCATGAGAACTTTGTCTTCTCTAAATAGTAGGTTCAGCCATGGCGGAAACTCCAAAATAACCCAATTTTTTTTTTTTTCATAAAAAGTTTATTTTAACTCCGAATCAAGTGAATCAAAAGCCAAAATGCTCAAAATAAAGTGCTTTATTAACCACAAAAACTATTTTTTTTCTAAAATATCTTGTTTTAGTAAATCAAAACTACAAAAAATACATGAAACACATGAAAATCCTAAACTTTATATTTAGATCTACTCAAATATACTTATAAAAATCCAAAACTCCAAGAGCTAAATATGATTAGCAACTCAATAAAAATATTTTCCATCAAATACATTTTTAAAACAATGTATATATATAATATAAAAATTAAGGTTTCACCCTTAAGCAAGATGCACTTGCCTTGGGTGGCTCCTAGCCTCTACCTCTTACGGTCCAAGTCACAACAACTTCTCCCTAGAGCTAGGATTTGGCTAGAGGGAGCTTGAAGGAGGGAGAAATAAGGAAGCAAGAAGAGTAAAATAAGAAAAATGAGTGAGGAGAGAGAAAATACTCATATATATACTAAGAGGAGAGAAAGATGGTTTAGTCATGGGTTCAATCAAATGAACCGAACCAAGTGTCCATTCTACAGGCGAATCCTAAACCGGGTCTATGGCAATGCCAATGGGTATTCTACTGGTCTCGGGTAGCCTCTCTCAATAACAGGAATACATTATCAAAAAAATTAAATTCTAAAAATTCAAGAAATACCAAATCTGGAATCGGGTGTGACACACCGTGTCAAAAATCAAGTAAAATATTATAAAATAATTGTATTATAGTAATTATCAAATAATAAAAACTATCAAAGAATGTACTCACATGAGGTACTGAGCAAAGAATGCAAATCGATGTCCGAACCGGTATCACACAGACCTATATATGAAATTACATGTCATTTGGTGTAATGAAGTGATAATCAAGCTTAAATAAACTAAAATATGATTTCTATGTCCAAACTTGATCGTACTAGTCAAACTAGGTCAATACCTTGCTATTCTATATAATAATAGTCTATACTAGTTAGTACTAGGCTATTTTAGCTAATACCCAAGTATTCTAGGTCATTATAACCAATATGCAAAACCACTAAGCTATATATACTAATATACTTACATACTCTTCCCCTCTAATACTTAAGTATCTTATCTTAATACTAAACTCAAACTTATACTTAAATACCTTAGCTAATCTCTAACTCATATCCATATCTATTACCCCATACCTAAGGACTACCTATAAGAGGAAGAATTAGGTTATATTAGGCCTTGTTGTGATTGTTACATTGAGTGTTAGAGAAATTTTGAATTTGGGACACAAAGTGTTTGTTATTTGGTCAATTAGAATTTATTACACTTGTATTGATGATATGAGGGTAGATACGTGTCCACAATTAGATACGAGTATACCGTATCATGATACGCCATGATACGTGTTTGTATTTTATGGGTTTTGTGACAATTGCTCCTAAATTCTCCTCTAATGCATTATAATCAATGTATTATATATATATATATATATATATATATATATATATATATATATATATATATATATATATATTGTAGATAAGTGTATGCTCTAGTGTGTTTGAGTATGTAATGAGAGGGGGTAAATGTGGTAGTGCACATGTGTGCAGCTCGGGTTGGTAGTGTTAGCATGGAGTTGTACAACTACACATCTATGTATAGCACGGCAGGGGTGTATATTTTGTACCAGTGCAAGTTTGTGTGGGTGTATGTCTGCGAGGTAAGTATGGTGTATCCCTACTGTCTGAGTATATCAGTTCAGATATTTTTGTATCTCAGTTGGGTGTTCAGTTGTAAAATTATTTTAGACCAGTGAACAATGGTAGAGAGTTGGGGTGAGGTTCAGGTTCAGTCTGGGTGTTGGTTTAGAACTGCACTTGATGCACCAAGTTGGTTGCAGATTAGGGGGGAACATGTATGGCATCTACTGATTGTTATTTCATCTGCAGTCGAAGCACTTGGTTGTATAGTGTTGTGCTCAATTTTGGTATATGGGTGTGGAGCTTTATGGCCTTGAGCTCGGGTATCTGGTTCAGACCAGTTTAGAGAGTGTGGGGGTATGGGATGACTTGCTTACTGATGAACATAGTAGTAGTGAAGGGGATAGATGGAAGAGTGTATTAGTTAGAGCTTGGTGCTAGAGTGAAGGGGGGAAATATGATAATGATGCTGATACATAAAGTACCAATGGTGTTCAGTAGGAATTGAAGGGAGTGATTGATACCTAGGTACCAGTCAGTTAACTGGGCAGTGTGGATACTGGTATTAGTTTAAATAACACCACGTAAAAAGGGTAGTTCAATGTGTGGGCTAAGGTTAGAAATTAGTGATACCCAGTCAGTGGGGTTCGGGAATTGACCTGAGATAATTGTGAGCGAGTGATACACAAATATGTATCAATCCTAGATATCGTTATGAGAATCAGGTCAGTTAACACCAAATGGACACAAATAAGAGTTAGACACATTTCTCCAGCCAACGCTTCCCTTCAAGCTTCTCTAGCAATGACAAGCTTCTTAGCCTCCTTTGGGAATGAAAATGAGGTGGAATATGATTGATTTAAGAGTGGATTTGGTTAGGGTTTGCTCTCAAATTTTGAGAAAATTTAGGGATGAAGAAATTAGGAAAGAGAATGGGCTATTAGGAACTAATAAAAGCATATATTTCCCTATGTTAGGGCCAGCCACCCTTCCTTAGGGTTGTGTGCCATCTACAAAGTCTAAAATTCCCTTCATTGCTTGTCATGAAGGAATATTGAATATGGGGATTAACTATAGGAAGGTTCTAATCTAATAAAAAGAAATATTCCACTCATTCTCTTTATGAGTCAACCATGACTAAACTAATTGATTGAACCAATAGATCAAGTCAAGTCTAGTTGGGTTCACTAGCACCAGTCTAATCCAATAGGCTAACTCAGTAATCATAGAGTCCATTCTAATTAACTAGCTCACAACAAATACAATATAATTAGCAAAAGTTAATATGATATAATTAACAAAAATTATCATTAACATAATATCATTATATGTAAAAAGACAAAAATACTCCTCTCCTAGAATTAGGTAGTCATAATCCTGCCCTCTTAGAAATATTCTGTCCTTGAAATTTAAATATGGTCATACCCCCTCTAGGTCAACCCCCAGTCCAATCTAAATCATACAAGCATGCAAATTAAAGAAATCACTAATTATTATCACATGCATGATTATGGTCTTTGTCTGTCATGATATTGCAGTCTCTGTCAAGGTATACTACTAACTACACTAACTATATAACACAAGCAACTATACGGTACTAAGGGTGCAATCAATCAAATAGATGGAAAAAGGATAATAAAAAAAAAACTTGCTAACCCATCACATGTAGCGTCGGCCTCCTCGACCGTCATCGCAAATGCTCCGCCCTGCCGAGTAGTCTCCCTCTGTGGGTGCTGAGCAATCTGTGGTGCCATAGGTGGCCTAACTCCACCTCTCTGATTCAGAACTGCACCACGAGCTGAATCATAAGGGTTGGCGAGACAATCCCTCACGTGGGGCTCTATAGATCCATAATACAAGCACGCCTTGAGCCTTCTCTTGTAGTCCTCCCAAACATTCCTAGGCTTCTTACAATAGTTGTAGGAGGGTGCCTGCTGCATCTGACCCTGAGGCTGCTGTGCTATCTGCTGAACTGGGGCTCGAACTGGAGACCGAAACCGCTGCTGCTGCTGAAATGCCCTCTGCTGGAAATGGAGATGCTTGGTCAGTCCCACACTGTTACCAACACTACCCGAAATATCTCCCTCTCTTGGACTTAAGCTCCAAGTCATCCTCTGCCATCTGCCAGAATCTCCTCAAATGTCGTGGTACGGTGACCCGTATGGACGATTTGATCTCCCTGACCAAACCCTTCCTAAACTTTCTCACTCGCACTAGTGGGTTCTGCACCTCCGTGAACCTGCTCAGCCGACAAAACTCGACGGCGTACTCATCCGCAGTCATACTCCCCTGTACAAGATCATGAAACTAGATCTCTAAGGCATTCAAAGCCACATCGGGGAGGTAACTTCTCTTTGAAGAGCTCCTTGAATGACTCATAAGTCAATCCCTGTTTGGCAATCCTTGGCTCCGTGCGGTACCAGGTAAGGGCAATGACAAACAGCTGGCTACCTACCGCCTTAACCTGTAAGCTCTCCGAAATCTGCGCCAACAGCAGGATCCTCTCAATATCCTCTAGCCAATCGTCTGCGTAGAGTATCCCTTCTGTTCCCTTGAAATCTATAGGCAACATCCTCTTGAAATCTACTATGGTGCCTGGCCTCGGCTGCTGTGGAGAGGGCTGAGGCAGAATAATTTATGGCTGGACGAGCGCTACTCTTTCAACCGATGCCATAGCGACCTGGTGGACATTCTCGATGCCTTGCCGCATCAAATCTGACTGTCGGTGTTGTGCCTCGGCCTGGGCACTCTGGGCCTCTATCATCTCTCTGAAGAGCGCAAACATCTGCGCGGCATCCACTAGCACTGGTGGTGGTGGAGGAAGTCCCTCTGAAGCAACTAGAACCGTCCTACGAATAGGCGAAGGACGGCCACCCTTCCTTAGGGTTGTGTGCCATCTACAAAGTCTAAAATGCCCTTCATTGCTTGTCATGAAAAAATATTAATTGTAGGGATTAACTATAGGAAGGTTCTAATCTAATAAAAAGGAATATTCCACTCATTCTCTTTAATTAATGAGTCAACAATGACTAAACTAATTGATTGAACCAATATGTCAAGTCAAGTCTAGTTGGGTTCACTAGTACCTAGTCCAATCCAATTGGCTAACTCACTAATCATAGAGTCCATTCTAATTAACTAGCTCACAACCAATACAATATAATTAGCAAAAATTAATATGATATAATTAACCAAAATTATCATTGACATAATATCATTATATGTAAAATGAAAAAAATATTCCTCTTCCGGAATTATGTAATCACAGTCCATACATCCAACATGACTGTAGAAAATTTTTACAATCCTAGTTTGATCCAGCCACGACTGTGGCGATTTTCCATACTCCGAATCCAAAAATTGGGTTCAAAAGTTCAAAAATTCGCCTAAAGTTAATCATAAACCATTTTTTGGTACTAGACTGGTATTTTGTGATTTAACAAGGATTGAAAAGAATATTTAAGAAAATAAATTAAAAAAAAATCCTAAAATTAGAGATGGAGAAGATGGAGGAAGAAGATTGAAAAGATGTTTTGTACCTTCATCCTAAAGAAGTTAGAATGAAGAATTTTAGGATTTTTGAGGAGATGGAGTTGGTGGAGAAATGTTAGCTTTAGGTTTTTGAAGAGAGTGTGAAAGTTAGAATGAAAGGGTTTGGAAGAGTTTGAGAGGAGTAGACAGCCCTTAGTAGTAAAATGGATGTCCCTAGTAAAAGTTCCTCTAAACTGAAAAAATAGTTGTCCCGAATAAAAGTTCCTCTAAACTAGACTAGTCTCAATCCTGACTAGTCCCGAATAAGAAATGATGTGTCCCGATAAAAATTCTTAACAAACTTGTACATCTCTTTATCACCATCATCCTTTTATCTCCTCAATAACCTATGCACGAGCAATTTAAGTAAAGACTTCAACCAACAATGAGAATCACATGCTGAGTGTACATCCAAGAGGAAATATTATTATTATGACCTGTCTTAAAAATAAAATCCCAAGGACCAACTCTGAATGCTACCACCAACTCTCAGCAAGATACCATTGTCACACATTAGAAAAACACGAACGAACAAGAAAGAGAGGTTCAAGACGAAGATTCCTTACGCCATCAGCCTCAGCCATGAGGTTACATCACATAGTTGAAAGTGTACAGAACAAGATCATGATAGGTTCCATCTTTTTCTTTTTCTTTTTTTTCTCCAAACCTACTACACGAGCTAAACCTTACAACAACAACAAACAACAACTATCCCAACTTTATTGGTTCTTGAATGTAGTTGCCATTTGCCAAAGAAGAGGGTCCACAACTCTCACAAGCTGAGGCATCTCCCACCCCGTTCATTATATGTACAGATGAGATTTGTCAGGCAGCAGCAATCTTCGACACGTCTCTGGAGGATCTGTTGTATTTCATGTGACTCTTGACAAGTTGCCCAGCAGCAAGGGCAGACATGAGGGATAACTCCCCAGCAAGAACAGCACCAGCTATGATGGTGGCCAGGAGCCTGGCATTGGCCCCAGGGGTCTCCATGCTTGTACCCTTCACCCCAAGTAGGTCCAGGCAGGCTGACTGAGAAGCCAGCTGAGTCCCACCCCCAATAGTACCAACCTGAAACAATAATTTGGCAAACAACGAATCAGCTCTTCTTTCTTCATGCATCCCCCACCCACCTACCCATATTACTTACTCTCAGAAGACTAGAAAAATAACACTCAAATGAGTGGCAATAAGCAATGATAAACGATTGTTTAACAGATAGATCTTAAATAATAACAAATAGATGAGAGGCGACAAACATAGGGATCTCCTCTTTGGTACATCTTTTGAGACCATTGTTCTAAACATGGGTGTTATAGGCAATAAATAGGCAGTAAGTAATTGCCCAACTAACCAGGTGGATGATTAAGGGCAACTGCAATTCCTTGGACCAAACGAGTAACAAAACCATAAAGATAACAGTGTTTTAGTATTTGAGAAGATAGAAGAATGGAAAGTTGGGAATTACCTCGATGGAAGGCATGGTCACAGAGATGTGAAGATCCTTCCCACCATTCACAGCTTCCATCATGGTGATGCAGTGAGAGCTCTCCACATTTTGTGCAGGATCTTGACCGGTGGCAATGAAGACGGCAGAAACTATGTTGCTGGCATGAGCATTAAAACCACCAAGAGCTCCAGCCACAGCCGACCCAGCAAGATTCTTAATCATGTTCAGCTCCACAAGTGAAGCTACATTAGTTTTCAAAACTTTCTTCACCACTTCTTCCTTGACAATTGCCTCACATACAACTGACTTCCCCCTCCCCTCAATCCAGTTAACAGCAGCTGACTTCTTATCTGAACAGAAATTACCTGTTGGGAGCTAAGAGAGACATCAGAGATCAACATAAATTAAAATTATTGAAGATTTAGGTATAATTAGGCAAGTATAAAGAGAACTAATTCATAATGAAAAGATTAGGAGTTGAGGGACTCCTCCACTTGCGGTAAGAAGGAAGGGGTTTATGTGGCACCCCAATGATTATGGAGGAAGTAAGAAAATGATGTTCGGCTTAATATATGTTTGAGTTATTTAGTCCATAGTAAAGAAGTAAAGAGCCAACGTGACGTTATACTCCACAAGCCGCAGCAGACTCCTCCAGACATGGTGTTTGGTAGAGTAAAGGGGAGGCCTTTACTCACCTTAATGCATGTTGGACTTTATCAAACTGAAAGTAACATGACCTGATGTCTTCAAATTTGATAAAATCGTAAGAAGCTCGTCAAATCCCATTCAAATTTAAATATGCATGGCCACCCATTAAGAGGAGCTTCAGATACACTAATCAACAGAAGGGACCTCACAGAAGTGACAACACAAAGTAAATAATACCAATGATGCCAACAAATAATAACAAAGGTAAACCAATAACTACAACATGAACATGTCAAAAATACAAATAAAGCCTTTATCCCAAACATATAGAATCACTACCAAAAGTAGTAACTCCTTGACTCTTTTCATGGCTAAGAGGTGGTAAGAAAAGATTTATCGAGTATCTAGTGGTTAGATAGAGGGAGTGAGGAAACAGCTTTCCCAAAAAGGTGGAGTTCAAACTTACGGAGGATTACACCTATTACTTTCCTTATAACTCCAGAGAGAACCTTACTGTTTAATTTTATCTCCATGAAATGGAAGAATTAGATGATATTATCTGCCCCATTCAAAGTTGACAATACTATGCTAAGCTCTAAAGGAAACCTTTAGTTATAAAATCGCAGCTCGCAAATTTACAGGTATATGAAAAGAAGTTGACAATTAATCAACGACAAACCAATGACCTACAGTGGTCCGGATCAACTTGCCAACCCTAATTTAATCATACAACTTTCAGAAAAAGCTACAAATGTATGGTCTAAATTAAGAAATAACAGCATATTAAGATAGTAATTCATCCATACATTTCAAAGATAAACAAGATATAAATAAGAGTTTCCGTTTTTTGTTCTATTAGAAAGGCTTGGAAAAACCAGATTATTACTTGTTTGGTGCAATCTGTGCATTGCAATCACTAAAAGACGCAAATTGTAAGCTCAAAGAATTCTAATTTGTTTTTCACCTTGAAATACAGCCACAAGTTTTGTGACATACTAATGTTGACCTATTCAATTTTGGCCCAAAACCAAATAAAACATGGCTTTCAACTTTTCATAATGGTCTAGACAATTAGTTATTCAATTTTCAAACTATTACTTTTACTATGTATTTCAAACTACTACTCCATAATATTTCTTGAAATGAATTAAAGCCTAATTTGTAAATCATCAAGAAATCTTGAGATCCCCTGAGTTAAATCGATAAGATATTTGCTTCCTTTACCTGGGTGTAAACCTTAAATTAAAAATACCATTTCTTTCTCCCTTAGCCTCTTGTCGTATGGAATCAATCTTGCAGTCCATTGAACTGTCGATAACAGGAAAGCTAAGCTTAACTTATGCAGAGCAAAACCACTAACCAGAAATGCTGATGACATCAATGTCTGGGAAATCCTCCTGAAGGTAGTCCAAGACATTCTGGACACCCTTGGACACCATGTTCATTCCCATGGCGTCTCCTGTGCTGCAAGTGAATCTCATGTAAAGATTCCTTCCTGCAAGAGAGCATTGGATCCCTTGGAGCCTAGCAAACCTGCTTGACCTGATCAAAATAGGAAGAAAGAATATCAGATGATGTTTGAAATTTAATAATTATCACTGTAAAACACGCGACAAAGTTATAGGTAAAACCCCACTTAGTGAAGACACGTAGTAAAGAAACTGAAAGAAACAAAACAAATGAATTTATAGCCATTATACGGTTTCACTTTACAATAATTATTAAACATCAGTTAAGCTCCAAACAGAGATCTAACCATATAAAAATGATTCATGGGGTTAACTGCAGATAATCCTCATCAACTACGAGGATGGTTGCAGACAACTCCAATTACTGAGCTTTTGATTTTTCATTTTTATCAATGACAAAATTACTACTTTAACCTCCATCGCTCTAAGGTTAGATGGTGATGGGTCGGCCTGGCAAGTCAAGGCGGGGATCTAGCAAGCTAGCATTTTACTAAATTATTATACCATTCGAGGCCCAGACAACGATGGAGGAACTTAATTTCCTATATTTCTACTGTGACAAACACCTAATGCTATATATAGAACAATAATAATCACATTACGTATCATAAAGAAACACTAGATAAAGCTTCCTGGACAAACAAGAAATCCACTGTGATAGCTATACACTATTAACACATTTCAATCTCATTCACCCAAATCCAACCTAAAAGTGCAAACTATGACCAAGTTAAAGTACTTGGCAGCAACAAATGGACCATTTCCTATATCAGAAAAAATACAATGCTATTGGCTAATTATGTAACTCGGAAGTCAGAAGTGTAAACTAAAAGTTACACGCAAACAAATTAAAGAAGTACCCATATAGCAAAAAAAAATATTTACAAAGAAGAATTTAGCATGCCGAACTATTGTAGAAAGAGAGATTTGAATGCAATCAAGTTACTATGACGAGCGAGCTAATGACATAGATAAATAAGTAAACAAAATCCAATCTTTAGTTCTTTCTACCTGTTGAAGACGACGGCAAGCGTGTCAAAATTGGCAGGATCCTCGAGGAAGAACTTGAGCTCCGCGGCCCTGGCTGCGGTGGCGAACCTGACGGCAGGGGCCCTCGTCATCCCGTCCTTGAGCAGGACGCTCACTGCCCCTCCCGACTCGGCAATGGCCTTGCACCCCCTGTTGGTGCTGGCGACGAGGCACCCCTCCGTGGTGGCCATGGGGACGTAGTAGGCCCTCCCGTCGAGCGCGAGGGGCCCCGCGACGCCGACGGGGAGCTGCACGTACCCGATTGGCATCTCGCAGCACTGCCCGAGGATCGAGGCGTAGTCGAACCCGTCCAGCGGGAGCCCCTCCATCTTCCTGCCGGTGATCCTCTTTAAGGCCTCGCGTCGAACACCCGCCGCGCGTAGGCAGTCGCCCAGCCTGGACTCCAGGGAGTAGGACGGGGTCTTTCCGGCGATGACGGAGGACACGACCTCCTCGTCGTCCGCTGAAATCGACGAGACGGAGACGATTTTCTTGACATCTTCCGTCCCGTCGTCGACGAGCAGCGGGCAAACCAGGGCCGGAGGAGCCGTAGCGGCGGCGGTGGGAGGAGGAGTGGCAATAGCGGAGGAGGAGGACTTGGTGGGGGTGGTGGTACTGTCGTCGTCGACGATGGTCTGGACAAAGGCGATGCCGAAGAAGGAGAGGAGGTAGATGAGGGAGCCGAGGAGGGAGACGATGGAGATGATCTCGGCGAGGTCGACGACGTGGAGAGGGGTGGAAAGCCGGATCTTTTCGCGCCACCGGCGCATGAGGAAGAAGAGGGAGGACAGGAACAGGAAGGAGAAGAGGAGGTTAGTGTGGCGGATTTGGAGGGGGAGGGCGTCGGACGCGTGGACCCTCTGCTTCTCGCCGGAGGATGGACGGCGGCGATGGTCGGCGGCGGAGGCGGAAGCTCGCCGGCGGACCTCCATTGCTGGTGGCTGGCTGTGAAGAGGAGAACTGCCGGAAAGCTCGCCCTTTTATTTCTGAATTTTTTTTTTTAATTTGATTTGTTGGGTTTCGTTTGCAAATTTTTTTTCTTTTTGGTATGGAAATGGATGGGACGGTGAGGAGACATATAAGGAGAAGGGGGTGTTTGTGGTCACCGGATAGTGGATCTTAGCTGTAGGTATTTCGCGTTGTAGTTTATATGTTGGTTTGACTCCTTGTTAGCAATTCGACGAATAAAGAAAAAAAATATGGGGACGTCGAAAGTACATACAAGTAAAATAAGTCGGTTAAATATTCGTAAATTTGACACTAAAATTTGACACTAAAGTATATTTTGATATATGTGTTTTTATATGTGTTTTTATTGCTAATAAACATGTAAATAATTTATTAAATAAATTCATAAGTCCACAAATTCATCCATCTCACAAAATGATTATTGATGTAAACAACAAGACTGTTAAATTTTTTTCTTGGTTAATTAAATACTTTGCATGTGAAGGCTTTTTTTGTATAGACATTTTTTTGTAAATTGTTTCAGGGTGATTAAACGCAGGAATGCTGCAAGCCCTAATGGAAGACTGTTGGGTTTTTTTCTTGATTAATTGAATAGGCTGTACTTCCAGCCACATTTTTTGTGTTGAATTTTTAATTATTCGTACGGAACGCGTTTAAAACGTCACAGTCTTAAAATTTACATAGTAATCTGAATCTTTCAAAAGTACATAAGTATTATACATTTATGAGAAATATGAAAAAAATTGCGTATTATACGCGTCTTATTCGAGTGATTGCTAACAAGGATTTGGTTTAAGAGTATTTCCAACCCTACTGTGAGTAGAGGAAAAAAAAGTTGTTCTCACATAGAAATAACATTTTTTTGTTTAAAAGCTTACATAACAAAAATTACAGAAGACATTATGAAGTTGGTTGTTTAGATCTAGTCAATGCACTTGATAATATCTTTACCTCCATGTCATTAATTATGAATAAAAAATATATAGAGGAAAAAAGAAGAAGATGAGAAGTTGTAAAGGAGAAGTTGTCTTAGAAATTGAAAAAAGTAAGCATTATTAATACTTTTGTATTGGAAAAGACTTTTCTACTTCATTGCCTATTGTAAATATAATTTTGCCACATAGAAAATACATTGTCTTGTGTCTCATGTCACATAGGAATCATAACTACATTACAAGACAATAGGACTAGAGATGCTCTAAGATGTGACAGATTTGAGACACCATGGCATATGAATACGAAATTCAACTCGAAGTTCGGACCTTTTTCATTAGATCGGTTTGTGTTAGCTCGTGTTGTTGATGGGTCGGAAGACTCAGTTCGGTTTATTAGGTCGGGCGGGCTGATTCGTTGCAATTTTGTTCGGATTGAACTAACCTGGTTAAGAACATCGATGTGAGTCGAATCAAACTTTGAATTAAACTTCCAAACTCAGTTTGGCCCAGAATCCAAGTATTTAGTCTGTATCGAACAGATTTATTTAAAAAACAAAATAATAAAACTAGTCCCATGGGTCTTGTGCTAGATTTTTTTTGAATAATAATTAAAAAAACTAGGTTATTTGACCTTATAATAATAATAATAATAATAATAATAATAATAATAATAGTAGTAGTACAGAAGATTCTTGTAGTTATTATGAAAAAGTTGAATATATTCGATTTAATTGAGATATATATTTTTTTTTTTTACTTATTTTAAAAAAGTTGGGTACAAAATTCATCTTCAGTTTGATATTCGGTCTTCAAATTTAAATTTTTCATGTCTAGATTCCTTTGAATCTTTTATGACAATATTCGATATCTTTAAAACTTCGATCTTTAGAGATTTAGTATGCAAGGCTTTGCCACTTCATTTGCCATTTTTTGTTGTGTCATATGTACTAAGAGCTTGAAAATCCAGTTCATTAATGTCGACATTTTCGTCTCTTAAGTATTGAGTTCGTTTTTTCACATGAACCCAATCTTGAATACAAACATAAACTTCAAAAAGTTCTGGTGTCATCCCAATCCTCTTTTTGATTAGCATTCTTGAACTTGCACTAAAATAATTTTATGATGCTACTGTGGATACGAGGGGCATTAGAATATTACGTGCCAAAGAAGAAAATATAGGATAAGACTTTTCATGTGTTCACCATCACTCTAAAATAGAAAATATGTTCCAGAACCGTCATAATCTTCGAAATAAGAGTTCAAATATAATGATAATTCTTGAATTGGGGTAGAAGATTTTGTTGTTGCTTCTTTAATAGTATGAGTTAACCTAGAACTAATTAGATTCACTACTAGAATAAGCGGGATTAGCGACGTTTTTTAGCGACTCCATGTAAAAATGTCGCTAATTTAGCGACTCCATGTAAAAACGTCGCTAGACGTCGCTAATTGGCGACATTTAGCGATGTTTAGCGACTTTTATTCAGTTTTTAAAAGATTAGTCGCTATAAGTTCAATTTTGGTCGCTACACGTCGCTAATATATCTAAGTTAGCGACGTTTATATTAAAAATATTTAGCAACGTGTTTAGCGACGTCCTAAAGTTTAATTTAGCGACGTCTTTTTTTGACGTTGCTAAACGTCGCTAAAATTTGATTAATTAGGGATCGGTTTCGTTTTTCCCCATCTGTCGAAAATTCAAAACCTAAAAATTTCCCCCGCCCCCCCGCTCCATCGACCGCCTCTCCACCGCGGCTACTCCGGCATCCCCCTCCTCCTCCTCGAGCTCTAGGTAAACCCTAACTCTCTCTCTCTCTCTCTCTCACACACACACACACACACACACACACACACACACACACACAGAACACATGTGACACTGACACAGACACGACACACACACACAGACAGTGACACAGACACGGCACACACACACACTGACACACTGACACAGACACGATAAGGACCTAGGGTTAGGTTTTTTGACATGGGGTTAGGGTTAGGGTTAGGTTTTTCGACATGGGGTTAGGGTTCGGTTCGAGAGCAAATGGAACTCTGTAGCGCAGTATACAGACATCCAAACTAAGTTGAAAAAGATTCCGCCGACTCCAAAATACTGGGGAAGGAAGTAGATTGGTAACCTCCAGAAAGAGATTAAGAAGGGGAGAACAAATTACTCAATCTTCAAAAGCTTCCACATACTGATGCTACTCAATCTTCAAAAGCTTCCACATACTGAATTTCGACCAATTTTACTTTGCAATGTCATCTACAAGACTATTACCAAAATCTTGGCTAATCGGATTCGATCCGTCCTCCACAAATTGATATCTCCATTCCAAAATGCCTTTGTCCTTGGAAGGCAAATATGTGACAATGTGATAATAGCCCAGGAATTATTTCACACTATATCCAAACAAAGCTCTTAGAATAGCTCATTTGCTCTGAAAATAGATATGTCCAAGGCCTATGACAAACTCAGTTGGGAAGTTATTAGTCACTCTTTTTGGCTTTGAATTTCGAGGAAAAACTCACACTTTAATCATGCAATGTATAACCACAGTATCGGGTAGGTGTTCACCGGTCACTTGTTGCATGCCAATACAGCCCTTAACTGATACTGTGGTATCAGGAATTTAATTGGCAAGAGTGATCAGTGCAGTGCAGTTCAATTAGAGTGAAAGTATGTATTATATCAGTTATGAAATGAAAGTACTGCTTATTTTAGACTTTGATAAATGGTCAGTTGTTTTGAATATTGCTTATTTTAGACTTTGATAAATAAAAGTATGTATTATATCAGTTATGATTTTTATAGTACGGTTAAGTTATGAAGTTAGGTGATAAACCACTGTATGTAATAATTTATATGATACATACTGTCAATTTTGCAGAAGTATCTAGAAATAGATATGAATTACTATCTGCATCATCGTTCGTGGATGTACAACCGTCATCCTGTTGACATGTGCGATGTGCGGGATGAATTCATTGAGGGTGTACAGCAGTTCTTGCAGTTCGCCAAGGCGTTCCCTCAGTACATAGACGGTACCAAAATTAAGTGTCCGTGTGTGAGATGTCGCAACAGGAAATATCATCCAGAAGTGGAAGTTACATATCATTTATACTCGAAGGACTTCACGCCGAATTACTATCAGTGGACCACGCACGGAGAACTTGTATCTCTAGCATCGGAGTCGGAACCCTACGTGGAGCCGTATATGGATGTCCACGACCACGATGCTTACGGCGACGGATTAGTAAAAATGGTTTATGATGCGATGGGGCCTAGTTTCAATCCGGACAATTATGATGCGGCGGGACCTAGTTTCAATCCGGACAATTATGATGCAGCTGAGGAGGCATCGAATGCCGATGCTGCAAAGTTTATGGAGTTGCTGGAGAATGCAAGGACTCCACTATATCCTGGTTGTGAGGATCATTCATCGTTGGAGGTGGTTACAAGATTATTGAGCATCAAGTCTGATTTTAACATATCGCAAGAATGCTATAATCGACTGCTCGATTTGATTATAGAGATCTTGCCCGAGGGTGCAAAGTTGCCTAAAGACTTCTATCGATCTAAGAGGATGGTGAGATCACTTTGGATGGGATACGAGAAAATTGATGCATGTCGCAACGGGTGCATGTTGTACTACAAAGACGACAAGGATGAAGATGCGTGCAGATTCTGTGGTGCTGATCGCTACAAGGCCACTGTTAGAGGAAAGTCTGTTGGTGCAAGGAAGCCTACCGATTTGATGCACTACTTGCCTTTGACTCCGCGGTTGCAGTAGTTGTTTATGGTTAAGGAGACTGCAGAAAATATGAGTTGGCACAGGCGAAAACAGATCGAAGGAGTATTAGATCATCCATCCGATGGAGATGCATGTAAGCACTTTGATCGAGAGTATCCACATTTTGTCGAGGAAGCGCGTAATGTCAGATTGGGGCTCTCCTCTGACGGTTTTACCCCATTCGGACTTTTGGGCTCCCAGTATTCGTGTTGGCCTGTGATCGTCACTCCGTATAATCTACCGTCTTGGATGTGCATGAAGACTCCGTATATGTTCCTAACCGTTATTATCCCGGGTCCGAACAATCCGAAGAGGAACATCGATGTGTATTTACAGCCTTTGATAGATGAGTTGAATCAGCTGTGGGAAGTAGGTGCCAACACGTACGATGTTTCTAGAAAGCAGAATTTTTAGATGAGGGCAGCACTTATGTGGACCATCAACGACTTTCTGGCCTATGGAATGTTATCGGGATGGAGCACCCATGGTCGTCTCTCATGTCCGTATTGCATGGACCGTACTCAGGCTTTCCGTTTGAAATACGGAGGCAAACCGTGCTTCTTCGATTGTCATCGACAATTTTTGCCGAAGGATCATCCATATCGGAGGAACCGGAATGCTTTTCGTACGGGAGTTGTGGAGAAGGCCAATCCACCGCCAAGGTGGCCCGGATGCACGATATGGAAAGAGGTAAAAGATTTACCAAATGCTATCGAAGAGCCTGCTAAGGGGTACAAGTGTGACGGATTTGGTCGCACCCATAACTGGACGAAGAGGAGTATATTCTGGGATCTGCCATATTGGAGCACCAATCTGATCAGATATAACCTTGATGTCATGCATATCGAGAAGAATGTGTTTGATAACATAATTAATACTGTAATGGAGGTAAAAGGGAAGACGAAAGATAATCCGAAGGCCAGGTTGGACTTAGAAAAAATATGTAGACGTCCTGCATTGCATTTGATAGAGGAGGGGAATGGAAAGTTAAAGCAACCTAAGTCAGTTTTCTCACTGGAGAAAGAGGATAAAGGTAGACTTTGTAGGTGGATTCACGGTCTAAAGTTTTCAGACGGGTACGTGTCGAACTTGAGAAGATGCGTCGACCTCAAGGAGAACAAACTGGTGGGTATGAAGAGCTACGATTGTCACGTATTCATGGAGAGGTTAATTCCGATTGCATTTCGGGAATTCTTACCGCAGGTCGTTTGGGACCCATTGACAGAGCTAAGCATATTCTTCAGAGATCTTTGTTGTACTAAGTTGCTCGTCGATCGTCTAGAAAAGCAAGCGAAGGACATTGCGGTAACACTATGTAAGCTCGAGAAGGTATTTCCTCCTGGATTCTTCGACTCTATGGAGCATTTGCCAATTTATCTTTCCTATGAGTCACATGTTGGTGGTCCTGTCGGTTATCGGTGGATGTACCCCTTCGAGCGGCATCTGAATCACCTAAAAAGAAAGGTAAAAAATAAGGCACGGGTTGAGGGCTCTATTTGTGAAGCTTATGTTTCGAGGAGATTACAAACTTTTGCTCGACGTATTTCAAACTGCATGTTGCTACTAATAGGACGAAAGCTCCGAGAAACGACGACGCATATCAAGAATCTAATGATGCAATACTCAAAGTATTTAATGCGTCCGGAAAGCCTTCGGGAAAAATAAAGAAGAGATATTTGAATGACGATGAGCTAAGGGCTGCTCAATTGTATATATTACTCAATTGCGACGAGGATAAAGTGGAGAAGATAGAGGGGTAAGTAATTAATATGTCCATATTTACATTATCTCAATGTAATAGTATAAGATACTATTATGCTACTAATCAGCAGTTGCTTCATTATTTTTCAGCACATATAATGATGAGTTGAGGTTGGTTAGACCCTACATAACAGACGAAGAGGTAGAACAAGATATGAGATGCCATTTTCTTTCTTGGTTGAGCGCATATATAAGATGCTTGGTAATTACTTTTTATTTCTGCACTTGCAAAACAAATAACTTACTATCGCTACTTTGGTATTTAGGTCGATCGTCTAATAACACCCGAGACTGAATCTATTAGAACTCTAGCCAAGGGACCAATTACTACCGTAAAAATATGGCCAAGTTTCTGTGTGAATGGGTTCAGGTTCAAGTCAACAAATGCACCTATCAGAGACAGCTTTCTGGATCTTGATTCCATAAAAAATAGTTGTTTGTGTATCAAATCTTCGAACTACAAAGACGTCAATCCGGGCAATGATTTTTTTGGCATCTTACGAGAGATTGTGGAGTTGACATATAATTATGGCACATAACTTGCTAATATCGTGCTATTCAGGTGTGAATGGTTCGATCTGATTCAAGATCAAGGTTGGAAAATTGACAAGCATGGCCTTGTGGATATAAACTACAAGCGTAGATATCAAGGCTACGAACCATTTGTCCTATCAAGTCAGGCTCAGCTCGTGTACTTCACAACTTATCCTAGATGGGGGACAGCGGGGTCGGATTGGTGGGCAGTATGCAAGACTAAAGTTAGAAATACCTTTGACATTGACGAAATAGCTTATCAGGAGGACGATCTACCTCTTGTAACAAATATTGTAGATGTGGACTCAACGAAAGTTACTCATTACACGAGTAATAATGTAGAAGATGTAGAATTATCCGAAGAGGAAGATGAAGTAGATGAAAGTGAAGACGAGGAAGAGGAAGAGGAGGACGAGGAAGGCGAACAAGATGAATTTTCTGAAGATGATTGAAAATAAAATATATTGCATGTAGAATATAACTATATTTTGACTGTAGAATGTAGATCAAGGTTGGAAAATTGACGAAGTAGAATGTAACTATATTTTGACTGTAAAATATATTCCATTAACGAATATATGTATTATATTTTGACTGTAGAATGCTTTGAGATAGAGATATGCATCATATTTTGACTGTAGAATGTACTATATATTTGTGTTTCTCTATATTCATCATATATTGTTATCAGATATGACAGGACGACGCGGAGGATTCGGCAGGTCCCGAGGTAGACATAATGCTCCTCCGGTACTGCCTACTATGGATTCCGGATCATCGTCGCCCAGTACTCCAGTATATCGATCACTCACATCTTCGACTGTTGGGACGAGTAGTTCCAGGCGCGATAGTATACCCTCGTCCAGCGTTCCTTCTGCTGACGAAACCATAGGAACAGATGAGCATGTCAAGAAGGTCGTGACCACGTTGTCCCAGCATCAACAAGATCCTCCATGCGCACCTCCGGAGGAGACGAGGACAGAGATTTGGGCCGACGGTACAAAGTAAGTCAATTAGATGGTTTAGTATAATATATATCGTGTATTTCTTTATTCATCGTATATTGACTTTTTTAGTATTCTAAATTATTATCTCTGTATAGATATCGTTCATCGTCGATTCAGAGACACCTGGGCCAATTTCTGAGGAACAGCTACGGTGGCCCTTGGATCAACTACTCTGAGGCTCCGGAGGAGAGGAAGGCATTCTGGTTTGCGCACTTCCAGGTAAAAGTATATTAAATAAATCCTCTAATTTATGCATATTATATAACTTATCCGTGATGCTCACTTACTAAATTATTTATTATAGCAAACATATTTTTATCCTCCGTACCGGGCCGAGTTGATCGAGCGGCTCTTTCCGACCGTTGCCGCCAAGCTTATCCGAGATGCTCTGGATGACCAGAAGGCTCGTGATCATGCTGGAAAACCGATCCAAGGTTGGATCACGCCTGAGCAGTGGACTGCGATGAGGACTAGATTCGATGATCCGAGCTACAAGGAAAGGTCTGAGAAGGCCAAGGCGGCTAGGCGGAATGCTGCCAAGTGGTGTGGTGGCTCGATTCCGATGACGGAATATTTTTGTCGTTTGGTATGTTTTTTCTTTTAAATTATATTATTTTAATATAAGTACCATAAAATGGTAGTAGGAAAAAATGTTTAAGTTTAGTACTAAAGAATATATTTTTAACAGGTACAGAGGGGTGAGGATGCCAACATGGTGACCGTCTTCTTGGCCACCCATCGCAAGGACAAAAATCTCATTGATGAGAGGGCCTCGCAGACCTATGTAAGTATTACTTTACTTTGTGTTAATTTTAATATAACTTAAACAATTATCGAGTTTCCAAATCTTTCTAGGCCGAGTATCTTAGGCTGCGTGAGCGGGCGACTGCTAGTGCACCTACACCTGGAGAGGCTGGTACTTCGTCGCAGCCCGCTCCAGCTCCGTCGGCGGACGACCTGTGGATGACCGCAGCTGGTGGTCTCCAGAGGGGTACGTACTACGGTACGGGTTCCTATGGCGCCCTGGTTGCGACGTAGTCATCTAGGGCCTCCCCAACAGCTGCGTATTCCACACAGCCCTCGCAGTCGCAGCCCTCGCAGTCGTCGGCCATAGTCCAGGAGGTCGTCCAGGAGGTCGTTGACCGTCAGATTGCATCTCTCCATGACGAGTTGCTGTGAAGGATGGAGGAGCAGCCCCGGTCCCAGCCGCAGGCGGACGATCCGATGCTCATCGCATGATTCGATATGCTCGACCGCAACATGATGGAGCTCCGGGAATTGACAAATGATATTAGAGCCTCCAATGACCGCAACATCATGGAGCTGTAGGCGTCACAGGTATCAATGGGCGAGAGGCTGACGATGATGCAGGATTCAATGGTTCATAGCAGTACGAGGCTGTTATCTACCCTGGATTCTTACAACCAGCGACTCGCAGACTTGGAGCGGGCACGGCCTCTTGGTGCGCCTACATCGACACAGACTCCACCGACGTCACTGCCTTCTCCATCGACATCGGTGTCGATTCCACGGGACGAGTATGAGGAGTCCTTATCCTTCAAGCGCGCCGGTGGTCAGCCTCCTACAGATCCGCAGTAGTATAGTTAGTTACTGGATATTTATATTTTTTTTATTATTTAGGATGCGATTGTATGGATATAAATTTGCCATATTCTTTACGTTTACGATGAGATTTGCTGGATGCTTTCTTTTCTTTAAATTTTATTATATTTTTTATATTTTGGTTTACAACTGATGACTGATACTTGGCCTGTATTTACCCAGTGCACTAGAAATTTTCCCCTTAGTACTGCTACTGTGTTCTTTATTCAATTATTTCTACTGCCATCATATACCTGATAATGAACCCAAGGGGGTTGGTAAACCCAGAAATACAATTTTTTTTATTTTTTTTGAAAATTAGCGACATTTTTAGCGACGTTTAGCGACGTTAACTTACATCGCTAAATACGTCGCTAATTAGCGATGCTGTAACAAGTCGCTAAATACGTCGCTAATGACGTCGCTAAAATCGTTGTTGTACGTCGCAAACTGCTGACATGGCAGTATTGCCAGGTCATTAAAGACGTCGGTGTAACGTCGCTATATAAGTCGCTAATTGGCGACGTTTAGCGACTTCAATAAACGTCGCTATGTAGTGACACGACGTCGCTAAACGTCGCTAAATTTAGCGACACATTAAAGTCGCTAAAAAATGTCGGTATAGCGACGTTTAGCAATATTTTTTGTTTTAGCGACTTAGTTTTTTCCGACTGCTTTAAAATGTCGCTAATTACGTCGCTAAACCAAATTAGCGACGATTTTTGGTTATTTAGCGACGTTTTTAGACGTCGCTAATTTGACTTTTTCTGGTAGTGATTAGCTACTACTACTTTGAATAGTTGAATCCGGTCTTGGTTCTTTATAAGTTTTTCTTCATATAAACTAATTAGAATATCTAATATTTTTATTTTTTATTACCTTCCTCTCATAGTTTCATAAAAATCATCTTAACTACATATTTACACCATCTAGTTTAATTTTATGATCCAAATTGCATCCAAACAATATAAAAGTGAATATGAAACCAATATTTTCTAAATTTTACTTCCGTTTTAAAGTAACAATGTGATCAAAACCGCAAACATGTCTATATTTTAAGAATAAAAAATATATTAATGATCTCTGTTAAAGCTAAAGGAGAATTTACATAATAAACTCCAAATAAAGTACACGTGATCTTGTAAAGTAATTCTAAAAAATTAAAATTTAAAATACTACAATAAACATGCATTTAGTGACGGAAGAAAACATCGTTGTTTCATTGCTAAACAAAAATATCGACGACCAATCGACCATAAAAGGTAGTTCATAAATACAGTTTTGCTATTCAGATGGCGTCACAGATTCGTCGCCAATTCGACTAAACACGATGACAATGTGACCAACTATCGGCGATGAATTATCTTTAACTAAGCGACTAAGAATGGAGGTAATGAATCAACGACTAGCCTACGATGTAGAATGGTGACGAACTATCGACCTCAAGCAATGACCAATCGACGAGTTTGCGACTATCACACCCAATACCAGAATATGGAGAATGTGGGTATGACTTGGCCAACTATGCATTATGGTATACAATAATATCACGCAATAAGCGAGTTGGTTACACCTACAACCCAAATGGAAACCAAGCGTTTCGTAGTTCAAAAATGCCGAATTGCCACAACTAACTTGAATTCTTTTCCATTCCATGAATGGAAGGGGGAACCAAACAAAGGTATGAAGAAGCACACGACTGTCCCTAGACATGGAGGTTTATACTACAATACAAGTCACCTATGATCTCACAGAATATACTATGTCTCAATCAGTCAAACAAAAAGTAGGAATATAGAACATATAAGATAAGCAGTAAGGCATCCCCGACGCTTTATTAAAATGATCAAGAAGCTTGCTATACAAAACAAAATCTAGCATAATATCCGATAGTACATAATTACATCATCAACTATAGTATGAATATATACAATCATGATACTGGAAACAGCCTCCCAGAATAAACATGCTAAACAGGTGTCTATCAACTAAACGTCAAAGAAGCAAAATGACAACATGAGTAGTGGAGAAGAAACCCACTTCGATTCCTAGAAAGCCATTCTATAGGTGAGCACCAACGGATGAAAGTATGGTGGATCCTTCGACTCCGCAATCAGATCTAGCTAAACAAAACTAAAGGGGACAATTCTCTAATAGTACGTACCAGAATAAAGCATGACTGAATGAACAAAAACAAAATGACTATACATACATAGTAACATGTGCCATAACACTGACCTGTATTCCATCGTTAAGGTAGTAAGCCACCCCTACACCAAATAAGGACAATGGGTATAGTAATATGTCAATATAAAGTACCTTTCCAAACTACGGGTAGATGATAAAGTGCACAATAAATTGTTCAACCGATCAACCAAACAGTTCCTACGACTTACTAGATTAATCTAGGTTATCCCACAAATACAATTATAAGGATTCGTCAATTATGATATGTCGAAGAAGGACTGGCCAAACCATATAACCTATTATAAAATCAGTAACAATCCACAGTGTCCCTATCAGGCGGCCACCTGGTCGGTAACACATCTTAGTAACTGTCCTAACACTCTAGACTAGTAAAAATAGTGATACCAGATACTATACTCCAACTAGGTGGATGATATACCACAATATCTAGTGGCTGACCAGCAAGATGCACGATATCAAGTCCTTTCCCTTTCAATGAATCTACATGTTTTAAGTTATATAATTAACCTTACTGGTGTTGTAGAATCTTTAACATGGAGATACGACCATCTATCCTAGATGTTGTATCGCAGTACGTGTACGTTGGATGTGAATCCATGTTGGTTTCCGAGGGTTGCAATCTAGATTCATCCTGAGCATAGATACAATATTTAATCTACATATCCTCCGACATATCCTCTTTATGGTCATTGACAAACTACTGAGATATCCGCATAGGAATAATAAATAGTAAACATATAACTAGAACACGAGGTAGCACTTTAGTGTACATGAAATAGGAAATAGCACCATAGTACACAAGTAAATAGGAGCACCTCGGTACGATAACATAGTCAGTATCTTAAAAGGTAAGCTGAATAAGTAGCATGAATACAAAGTAAGTAGGTCAGGAACAGGGACAATCAAGCAGTAAACCAATCTAAGATTCAACATCAATAGTTCCTTAGTTCACTAGGTATCATGTATAACAAGTCAGGGATACGACTACTAGATACTATACTACCCAACACAGTAGAACTCTAGGGCCCACTGGTTCATATAAAATCCATCAGGTAATACTGCAGTGTTGACCCAAATTGGTCATGGTTAACTTGATTTTGATAATCGACTAAATCTTGGTTCAATATGACTCAATACGGTGCAACTGAAGATCATCAAATGAAGCCAGTTACTGCTACAACTCACATGACAAGAATGCAAGTTTTGGTTGTCTAGTATTTTTATTTCTTTTTATGTATTTGATGTTTTATTGTGTCTAGGACTCATGTAAATTGAGTCGAGCTATATCAATATTTAGTCCACTCAAACTAGACCAAAAACCCATGATTCAAACCCTGAACCAAACTGGCCAAAAGCTCACCTAACTGTCCACAAAATTATATTAATTCTGGTCTATGGAGACTGAACTCGGGTCGAGTTCTGCCTATGGCCAAACTCGGTCTCTTGTGACCCAATTTTGGCAGTTCTTGATTTGACTTGTTCCTCCAAGATAACATGGTGCCAATGTTCAAGTATTTGAACGTTAGAGGATCGAACTCTGACCGAACTTGGTCCTCCTGCATCCCTATAAATACCCATGTATTTTACTCATCTTTCACTTACTCATTCACTTGCTATTCAATTATTTCCTGAGATATAAACCATTCCATCACCAAGAGCAACTCCCCTAGTCTTCTAAGTGCCAAGTGCGATCTCGGTTATAAGTCTTCGTCAAGTTGTAAAGCTTGGAACTCCAAGTTCTTTTTTTATTCAAGTGTTGAAGTCGGGATGCCCTTCGGATCAAAGCACGTGGTGTATGCTATTTGTTTAAATAGTGGATTAACACTGAACACGAGTTTTCGGGACTGAACTGCCTTCCATAAAGGATACCAGTATACATCGTGGTGTTTGCGTTTGTGACTTCTTAACTCTTTAATTTTTTTTATACTTTCTTGCTAAAGTTTTTAGTTAGTAATATTGTTCCATATTATTGTGTTTAACTCTATTCACCCCCTCTAGAGTTGCCTTCAATTAGTATTAGAGCTTAGTTTTCTATTTTATTAGCTTAACATCTTAATAATATATCTAATGGCAACTATTAAATACATTTAAACTAATATGTACTACTTCTCATGATGTTTGAAAACTTCTTGAGGTAACTCATGAAGGAACTTCACAAGTGAAGAAATCCAAAATTAGTAGGCTAACACAAGAATATGAGACATTTAAAATAAAGCCTAATGAGACCATTATACAAATATTTACACATTTTCTTGATATTATTAATCATCTCTCTTCTCTTAGCAAGGAATATAACAATCATGAAAAGATACGCAAGGTGCTTCGGGGACTCAGTAAGAACTGGAACTCTAAAGCAACGACGATCATAGAAGGAAACGACCTCACCATCATGACTGTTTGCCATTGAAGTAAGTTTGGGAAACCTTCGTTTAATAATAAACAAAAAGTATAAAAAAATCGTAGACAGAAAATCTAAATACAATATTTTTGATCTGGGTAATATGACGATGGAGATCGAGTACTGCGGTGACCCTTTTACTCTGTTGACGGTCCGACAAGAAAATTAGGATGCTTCATTCTCTCTTCTCTTTCCTGAGCTTGTGTGCACATACGTAGCTCACTTGGAGGGGTATGATCTCTAAAGCAGAAAAACCAGCCATTGGAGCCTTCAAATTGCTCCTATTTATAGCCATTATATTGGTGAGCTATAGGTGCCACATGTGCTTCTGTTTGGTGGCCGCAGGGGGCTCCTTCAACAGAATATGGTAGTAACTATAGGCACATGTTATGGGCAGGCTACCACATGTACACCCTTAACAGGATGTAGTTGAGTCCAGGCCGAGCTGGCACGTGGACGTTTGTTACAATTTACTGTTGTTGAAGATCTGGGCGGTTCTCGTCTTTTATTTGCATGACTTGGTAAGATCGACCTTTGGCCCACATTTAGTTGGAGAAAATCACTTCAGTCACAATAGAAAGATTTTATCTCAGGAAATCATGCCATGTTGGATGTATGGAGTCTGGGATGCATAGGACACATGGAACACATAGAGTCTGGAATGTATGGGGTCAGAGACGCATGAAATACATGGAGTCTGGAATGCATAGGGCTAGAGACGTATGGAGTGCATGGAGTCTAAAATGCATGGGGCTAGAGATGCATGGAACGTATGGAGTATGGACCGAATGGGGCCAGAGACGCATGTAACGCATGGGGTTTGGGACGCATGTGGCCTTGTATACGTGGCATTGTACGCTTGTCAGGACTAAAGTTCATGCTGACGTAAGGTTATGTCATTTAGCATGCTCACGTCTTCTAAGACGTTCAAAAAGTCATTTCTATCAAGATTCTGTGTCAGACATAATCTTTTTGTCAGGCCTTTATGTGGCCAGTATTAGGGCACTTGGATGCTTGAGGAAGTAATGGCGCATGGCACTGTATGCGGATTGATGAGAACATAAAATATCATATTTTTATTCCTTAATGTATACTCCTTTATGCTCATTTGATGTCTAAAGATACTCATTATTTTTATATTTTGATCTAGGATGCTATTGGAGTCACTAAATGCAAAATGGAGCTAATTATCAATTCTGGACAGTTTTGACACCTTGTAGCAAAATGGTCATAACTTGCTCATCCAAAGTCCAATTGAGCTGATCCAAATTTATTTGGAAAGCTAAGTGATAGAGGTAAAATTTTGCTATTTTGAGTTTTCCAGGATTCTGGCTAGATCATGAATCAAATCAGGCTTAAAGTTGAGTCAACTATGTTGTGCACGAAAAGTGGATATGAATTAACCATTTCCCTACTTGTTCAAAAATTTTATTTTATTGTTTGTGTTGTTGTAACTCTTAGAGGATTTATGGGAAGATATTGTGATCTTCAAACAACTAATTTAGAGTGTATAAAAGAGGTAGAAATCAGGAAAAAGAGAACAACACACAACTCTTCTTCTTCTTCTCCAATATTCTTTTGAAGTTTTCATGAACATGCGGAGCTAAAAGCCTTGTTGGTCGAAGGAAATAGAAGCCTTGAAATCAATAAACTTGTGAGATCTAAATTATTTTCATATGTTTGGTTTATGCTTTGAGTATTGAATGTTTTTCTATGCCTACTTTCATGATTGTTTTGTTTAATTACTAGGAGGCCTGCTAGTCTATTATCCATTTTGATCTACTGCTAAATTAGACATCAAATCCGTAATTGTTTAATTTTTCTAATTTGTGAAGCAACCAAGATTTAATGAAATGCTTTATTTTATTATATCTTAGGAGAAAAACTTTTGATAAAATTAAATGCAACCGCTTGTGCTTGTGTTGTTTTGCTTCATCGATCTCTTTGTTCTTTAAGAAATTACTAGATTAAGTCTTCAGCGCTTGTCTTGGATTATTTAGTAATTAAAGCTAATTAGATTGCTTGTTTCTAATTATCTAAGCCTAAGAGAGATAGAAAATTCTTCCAACGGTGAATATTTAAAGTATGATAATTTATATTTGCATCAATGATCAATTTTAAGATTCTAATGGTGGATGTTGACTGAGACCAACATTTTTTTCTTTGATTGTTTTAATACTTTAATTGTTTTTAGCTCTTTTTAATTTGCTTTTATCTAAAACTCTCCTCCCATCCTATTTCACATAGCATAAAGATTAACTAATTACTCTCCGTGGGAACGATCCTTACTCTCACTACTACATATTATTCCAAGAGTAAAGGTTTTATTTTTGGGTGCCTACGACAGCACGCCACGGACACTAGTTTACTTAGTGACGCATGGCACTATATGCGGACACTAGTTTACTTAGTGACGCATGGCACTGTTGGTGCATGGAAACACTAGTTACCTAGTGGTGCATGACACTGATGGAACACGGAACACTAGTTATGAAGTGGTCGACGCATGATACTGGATCATTATGGCGCCGGAGGCTTGATTGTGGCGCATGGCCTTTGATTACTATTAGTGCATGGTAGCTATTTTTTTGGGCCGCATGGTCATTCTCTGGCCTGATTTCTTTTGGGTCAATCTTGGGGCGCATGTTTGGTGGACGAATGGATCTAGATTTTCCATGCTTCTACAGGACACCCTTCAAAGTTTTTAAACTAACAAGTTTGGAATACTTTGAATAAGAAGCATAGTCGAGCACTTTCGCTTTTTTGCTTGATCAAGAGAACTTTTGTGAATGCGAATATTCTACTAGAGGTAATATAGATATAGTAGGGCATTGCATTCTTTCGATCATTCCACTGGAGAATTTTGGTGGACTCATTATCTATAGAGCACTTAAGTACAGATAAATGAGTTAAAATGACAACCATTATCAGAGGTAATGTGGACTAGATAACGAAATATGCTCTTGTGGGGGAAGAGTAAATTTATGTAGTCCATGGCATACCGAAGATTGGGTACGGATAATAAGTTGAAATAACTGACACTATCAGGGGTCTTAGAATAACGTGATAGCAGACAGTTTGGAAGGATGTTTGCTTAGAGGTAATATGGATATAGAAAACTTTGATCCGGGTATCCCAATACGTGTTTGCTTAGAGGTGATATGGACATGGCAAAGATGGTCAAGTAGAGAGGTTTGCTCAGAGGTAAGATTAACATGACAAACTCTACTAGGAAGAATATGAGGACGATAGCTCAGAGGTATATGGACGTGAGCTACTCGATAGTCATACTGAGAGGTTAGGTACGATCTCAGTATTTTTATGGAAGAAAAAAAGAAAAAAAAGCCAGACATAATATGGACATATCTGTTTTCTTAAATGAGAAAATGGGCAACTCATAGTTCAGAGAAAATATGGACGTGAAATGTTTGCTTTTGTTGATGACATACCACTGAGAGATCTTTGGTGGACCTATTACTTCTTGCACACTAGAGTGCAAGTAATAAGTTCGAAATGAAACCCTATCAGAGGTGATATGGACGCGATAGGTTTTGTGGACCAATTACTTCTTGCACACCTGAGTGCAAGTAATCGATTCGAGACAAGCCCTGCTAGAGGTAATATGGACGTGGTAGATTTTGTGGACTTAACACTGCTGGCGTACTAAGAGTTAGGTATGGGTGATAAGTTTAGGTAATGAATAATGCCAGAGGTATTATGAATGTGATAATCGATAGTCATACAGAGAGATCTGCTCAGATGTAATATGGACAAGGCAAACCCTGTAGGACCGTGTATGACAACTCTAGAGGGGGGTGAATAGAGTGTATGTATGCAGCGGAATAAAATTACCTGTTAAAATATAATTCTATGGCATACAATGGTGATCAACTATTAGCAGTTAGAATATATCTCATGTGTAAGTGATACTACTAGCAGTGTTATGAACATAAGAAATAGAGTGAGAGAAAGCAAACGCAAACACCAAGATGTATACTGGTTTTCGTCTGAGAGGACTAGTCCAGTCCCGAGAACTCAAGCTCGGAGTTGTATCCACTATAATCACCAATAGTGAATCACAAGCTTTGATCCGAAGTCTTGTCACTTCTTCACAACTACGAGGTTAGATCTGAAGTCTCACAACTTTACAGCTTGATAGAGAGAGTAACTAATGGAACCAAGCTCTTTACAACTCTGAAGACTTCTAGACCGAGACCGCACTTGGCACTAGAAAGGCTAGAAAGTTAATCTTGGATATGGAAAAGTTAAGGCTTAGAGGTTTGCTCATAATAGGATAGAAGATTAGGAATCATTGAGTTGTGTAAGATTGAAGAATTCTAATCCTATTTATAGGGTGTAGGCAAATAAAATTCGGCCAGAATTCAGATGAAGTTTAATTCAAATTTCCATCCGTTGGGCCAAGTAATTAAGAGCTTATTGAACTGGTTGATTTTATTCCAAAATGGTAACCGAGTTCGATCCGAGTTCGGCACGAGTTCAGCCTGAGTTTGGTCTCTTAGTATGGTAGACTTTGTAAATGAATGTGGCCTTATTTGGTGGATAGATTCTTTGATTCATTTGAGTGGACTAGGTATCTGGGTATAGGTATTTGGTTTTGCCAGTGCGACTCAGCTTACATCAGTCCTAAACTCAAATAAATAAAAGATTATATTTGAATAGAAACCAATAGCTGTTGTAGAGTCTGACTTTAGTACAGACGGAATTGATATGCTTTGCATCGAGTATCTGCTTCATCTGTATTTTCGATCTGATGTTTAACAATTATCAGAATTAGGTTGATTGTGACCACTTTGTGTCAACAATCTCCCCCATTATGATAATTGACAAACTATGCCAAAATACACATATGGTGAGTCTGATGTAGCTTTTGATACAAATAGTTGAAACGTAGATGAAGTTTCTTTGAACGTAGATCTTTCCGTCAAAAACTAGCTTTTTAGAAAAAGCTCCCCCGTAAGTAGATCTTTCCTTTGAACGAGAGCATTTGAATGACATGTAACTTATCATTTCTTTATAGCAAAATTAGGTGAAGATATATCAACAGAATATATCACAGTTATATGTTATCAACCATACATCAACTATAATCAAAATATTTTGTTATCATATTTTGTTATTTCTCCCCCTTTGTCAATATATCATAGTGGAAAACTCCCCCGTAACGAGTGATTATGACAAATTAGAAAAAGATAAATTAATTAGAACATGCATTATTTTAATCATAATAAATAAGATTGGCAAATATTTAGATACAAATAACTAAAATAGCATAAAAGTTTTACGAACATTTTAGCAAATGTTTCTAGTACAATGAAAAAAACTAATACATCCATATAGCAACAAAAACTAACATAAATCATCATTAGCAGCGTCAGCAGGCGGATGATCATTAAAATATGCTTCGGTAGGGTCAAAGTACTGCTGAACAAATGGATCATCAATCCTATAGCCTGAGCGGAAAGGATCACGAGCCACTAGGTGAGGTATTGTAGGATGATGGGCTAGGTGATAATGAAGATCGGCTAGGGAGTTGGCTAAAGTGTGGGCCTGAATAGTAGTGTGATAAGACTGGTCGCAAAGCCGAGCGATAATCATAGTGTTCTTCTCCTAGTGTTGAGCAGCTATCATCTTATTTTGCAACCTGAATTGCTCGCAGAACATCTCTTGGATAAAGTCCAAGGTAGCAGGCTGTGCAGAGGATGATAGAGTAGGAGCAGGAGGAGTGGGGGCTGGATCAGCTGGTGCATCAGAATCAGATCTAGATAAGTCATCCTCATCGGGAACGAGAGAAATAGGCTGAATCCTACGGGCTTTGGTCGGATAAGCTGGCTCAGATAGATAAGTGGGTTCTTCCATAGGAATACAGAAGTGCTCAAAGATGAGTGGTAGATACATAGCATAAGAAAGTTGACGTTTGTGTTTACAATAGTCAATCATCTGCCGAATCATGGTCTTAGGAAGGCTAAAGGGAGTGAATGTGTAGAAGTAATATAAAATAGACATCTCCCTATAGGTCACATAATTTTTGGATGTTTGCTTTGGAATGATAGCAGAGTATATGATACGGTAAAGTTGGTAAAAATATTGGTTGAAATAACGAGCACGAAACTTCCTGTCAAGACAAGGATGGGGGGCGCAAAGTATGTCCCTGAAAGAATCAAGAGTGATGTCGTCTCTGAGATTAAGTTTGTCGATCTCAACTAGGGCATCTCCCTCTTTAGGAATTTTAAATTTTTTACCCAAAGTTGTATCGTCAAATTCAATGTTAATCCCACCCACTCTCAAAGAGATAGAGCATTTGATCATGAGATAGATTGCAATAAAATATGCGAATGCCATTCAAATATATGGGTTTTCTAGTTTTGACTAGACGATGAAGATGGAATTCTACAAGTTTAGGTTTTTGGGCATGGAAAGTAGTAAAACTAATAGGATTGCCCTTGCAAATATTCCTTTGCACAAAGTCATTGAACCATAAATTTGAGGCATCAATATAAGTGAGAATGAAATAATCATATTCTCCTGGGTTTGGAATATTAGGAGAGAATAAGGAATATAGAGCATCACCACTAGAGGATTGAGAAGATGAAGCTTTATTTGCTTTTCTCTTCTTTTTCCTAAATTTTGGAGCCATAAATTAGGTTTTTAGAATATGAAGATTATACCTTAAAAAGATTGAAGGGGATAAAGGAGAATGTCACCAAAAGCCTTAGATCCCAAGTTTGAGAGAGAAAAAAACTTTGTGGAAGGAGATCACAAAACTAGGGTTTTGGAGGAAAGGGTTTATTCTCGGTTTTGAGAAGAAGGGTTTGGGAGGATGAGGTAATGAGATCAAATCCGAGACTACTGCTATTATATAAAAGCACTTTAACCGAATTCGGACCGAGTTCAGATCGAACTCTGTCCGAGTTCTGATAGCTCAGGATTTTAAAAAATATATTTTTGTAGTAAGCCATAAAAGTTATATGAAAAACATATAAGTTTTCTCATAATAATATAAGTATAAAAATATATGAGGTCTATAACTATGACAGGTTATTAATAGTTATTGCTTTTAGACTAGTCATTTAAAAGAATTTATATGCAGTCAATTACTGAATGAATGATAATTATATTTAGGAAACGTTTATAAATAGCTCTTTGTATGTCATTACTCAGTGAGGTATTTTTATTATTATTAATTAGCTGTAGGAGCCGGTTTCCAGCTAGCGGTGGTCCGAAGACACTTAAGTACCATGTCGCTTAAGGCTGTTTATACCTCATTGACAGAAGGACCATTTAGGCTTCCCTTTAGAGCATAATATTGAAGAATTATTTAACAAGAGTTTCTTCGTATACAGTTTAAGAAAAAATTATACTACCACATTTCAATAAATTGAATGAGTACAATATATAAATATGAAAATTTATGTTACCATAATGACTTAATAGTCATGTTTCGTTGTTGGTGCAATTGCTATGAGAATATCCATTTAGCTTTTTACAATCACCAACTTTTTTCTTTACTATTACGTCTTGCCACAAATCATTCCACCTATAGGATTAGAATATGACTTTGGTATCCAAGATTTGGATCCGTATTTGTTATCTTTAGGAATCCACTTATACATATTCATATCAACCAATTTTTTAGCCTTACATGGATATATAATGTGTCCTTTTAAACCACAATAATGACATATAGCATAGGCATTTGTGTTGGATATAGAAGGATGAGTATGTGAAGTAGTGTGACATGTCTTGCGTGGATATGTGTTCTATATGCATGATAGTGTAAAGCATTTGGTTTGCTTGATGGTGTCTTATTGTGAGTGCTCTTTTATTTAGCCATGTGTCTCGTGTTAGACTGAATAGTAGGTTGTACGACCTGCTTCCAAATCTAATCTCTAACTTTTTAGAGGTGGCATATAAATCATCATATTTGGTAGTAAGAGCATTTATCTTAAGTGAGGTTTTAAAGTACTTCTCCTTTTCCTGTTTTAAGTCTTCCTTAAGTTTAGCATTTTATTGATTACTTTTATCAAAGCAGTCAAGAGCTTCTTGTAAGCTGAGCTTAAGTTTGAGATTTTAATTAATTCATCAGAAGAGGAGTTTTCTCTAGCTTCCTTAAGTAAGCAAATAAGCTGATCATTCTTAAGCTGATAAGATTTGATATCTTTTTGAGCTTGCTTATAGTTATTTCTAAGCTTATTATAGTCTTCAAACAAATTATTAAAAGCATCAGAAAATTCATCATACGAAATATCTGTTGCTAGAGAGTCATTATTTGCCTCGTTTACCATTAAGCACAAGTTTGTCGTTTGTTGAAGGTTTTTGTCATTCTTATACTTGATGCTTGTATTGATTGCTAGACTTTCACTTGGGCATGAGTTTGCAACATCTTCTTCCTGGTTGTCATTATTATTGTATTGAATGTCTGCATCTTTCTTTGTACATGATACAAACAGAGTTGATATTTTTTGCATCGAGTATCTGCTTCATCTGTATTTTTGATTTAAAGTTTGATGATTATCAAAATCAGGTTGACTGTGACCACTTTGTGTCAACAAACCCTTTTGGGGATAATCAGTTAGGACAGTAGTTCAGAGGTGATGTGGACGTAAACTAATGCTCAAGTGAACTTATTATGAGTTATCTACCCAAAAGTGTGGATAGATCTGAAGGTGGTTTTGCTGGGGAGATTTTTGAGGATCCACTGTCTGTTGCGTATTCAGGATTCCTGAATACAGACAATGGCTTTCATCAAACTTTTGTGAAAGAGAAGTGCATATTGTGCTTACATACTTACTGGGGATGAACAACGGGGAACGTACATTGTATATTTTGGTTGTCCAACTAATACTAAAGGGAGTACAAGTCTATCTTAGACATAGTAATCTTTGATGAGTTTGCACTTTGATAGACATCATGAGCAAGTCGCCATTGAATTTTGTGAGCCAGTAGGCGCCGTTGGAGAACACAGACTCCACAATGAACAGAACCTCCAATTTAGGTTAGAATTTACCAACCGTTTTGTTGATTCATAACCATTAGTCTTCTTACTATCAAGACGAGGTCACCCACTTGGCAAGTCCTCTTCTTGACCCATTTGTTGAAGGCTCTCGAGAGGCGTGCTTGGTACAGCTTAATGTGCTGTTGGGCTAAGAGACGCTTCTCGTGGAGTGCTTCCAACACTTGTAGCCATCAACGGTGATTGTCGTCAATGGTCAATCGATTTGAAAGTTATACTCAGAGTGACAAAATTTGGATCTCGAGTGGGAGGACAGCTTCACTTCCGTAAATCAAGGAGAATGACGTGCTGTCAGTAGGTGTTCGGACCGTTGTATGGTAGGCCCAGAGATATTCGCCCAGTTTTTTATTCCAATTATGCTTATTCGATGACACGAACTTCTTGAGTAGCTTTATGATGGTCTTGTTGAATTCTTCTTCCAGAATATTTGCTGCTGGGTTATAGGCGGTCGAGGCTACATTCTGGATTCAATTTTTACCACAAAATCGATAAAAAGTATGACTTGTAAACTGTGGACCATTATCGTGGATGATCCTTCGTGGCAAGCCAAAGCGGTATATGACGTGATGCTTGACAAAGCTGATAACGTTTGAGGTCTTGACTTTAGTGAGTGAAACGACTTTCGCCCATTTAGAGAAGTAGTCAGTGATAGCCAAGATGAACTGATGTCCCTTAGAAGAAGGTGGACTAATTGGTCCGATAATGTCCATTCTCCATGCTTCAAATGGCCAAGATGCTACCGTTGGGTATAGAAATTCTGAGGGCTGCTGGATAAATTCTGTGTGGATTTGGCACGCTTGGCACTTCCTCGCATAGTCAACAGCCTCTGCTACCATTGTCGGCCAATAGTAACCCATTCTTCAGAGACGATCCTGTAGCTAGGATTCAGACTGATGGGCACCACAAACCCTATCATGAGCCTCGCAGAAAGCTTACTTTACTTCTGCATTCGATAGGAATCCTAGCAGAAGCCCCTTTTAGGAACGAAAATACAATATTTTGGAAGCCGTATTATAATAGAACCGAAGGAAACGTCTTCTGATGGAAGTGGCTTCCTTGGGTTCTCGGAGAGAATTCCATAGACTGCGTAGTCGATAAATGAGAGTCTCCAGTCTTGGGATTCAGTATTTGTCTCTACTGAGTAGCCCAGGCATAAAGATAGATTATTTTTGGGCAGACCAGCTCTTGACCGACCACTGTGATCAGCTGATGGGTTTTGACCGAAACTTCCAGGGAGGCAGCGAGGCAGGCCAGGGCATCAGCCTCGATGTTCAGTAGTCGAGGGATGTGCTCTATAAAGAACCCCTTAAAGATGGAGATTATTCCAAGCATGGCTTGGAGGTAGGGAATTTAGTTCTCGTGTCAGATCTCGTATTTGTCCCGGACCTGACTGACTAGCAGCTTAGAATCGCCGTAGGTTTCCAGGTAATGTACTCCCACTTGTTTACCGAGTTGGAGCCCAATAACGAGGGCATTGTACTCTGCCATATTATTGGAGCATAGCTTTGTGAGGGAGTAAGCGTGGTTTATGATCATATCGTATGGGGAAATTAGTACTATCCCGACGCCAGCGACAATGTCGCCTTTGGGCCCTGTTCTTGAAGCACCGTCGAAGAACATTCGTCAAACGGCTTCTGCACTTGTGGTCATGTTTGAGTCCGCTACTTCATATGGGATCTCCTCGTAGAGCTTCGAGGTTTCCGGTACAGGGGGGATGTAAGTAAATCTGCCAATTCTTGGCCTTTGACCGCCTTTTGTGGAACAAATACCATGTCGTATGACGACAACTGTATTGCCCATGTGGCTAGGCGAGAGTTAAGCACTCCAGGTTTAGTCATAAGGACCCTGAGAGGATTAACTCTCAAGATCACATGGATGGTTTATTCTGCCATGTAATGCCGATTATTCTGAATGGCGAAGACCAGGATGAGGCACTCCTTCTCAACGGGGTTGTATCTGTGCTCTGCACCGACCATCATTCTGCTGAGATAGTAGTTGGCCTGTTCTTGAGCTGGATCACTTTTTTGGGCTAGTAGAGCTCCGAGGGAGTGATCTATTACCCGCACATATAGCAAGAAGGGTCTTCCCACAACGGGGGCTACCAATACTGAGAGGTTCATGAGATACTCCTTGATATCATCGAAGGTGCGTTGACATTCTTTGTTCCATACAAATGAGACTCCCTTTTTTATGAGCTGAGTAAACGACTGACAACATCCAGAAAGGTTTGATATAACCTTCTAATGTATGCCAGCCTTCCTTGAAGGCCACAAAGTTCTCTGAGGTTCTTCAGTGGATGCATTTCAAGAATTACTTTAGTTTTGTCGGGGTCTACGTGGATACCCTTCAAAGTTATGACAAAATCCAAAAATTTGTCGATGTAGACTCTTATGAAAGATTTAGTAGGATTCATCTTGAGCTAGTATGCTCGCATTAGGTCAAACACAGTCTTCAAGTCTCGAAGGTGATCATCGTTGGAGTAACTTTTGACAGCGAAGTCATCAACATAACACTCTACTGTCTTGCGTAGTTCCTTATTGTCACATCCCAGTCCTAAAATACACAAGACCAGGCCACGTGGCAATAGCCAACTGACACGTCTCCGAGGATATCCTAATTTAATGGATCCTAACGAAGAGTGCTACGCTGTCCTAAATTACTAACAAGTCCAATATCAATATCAAACTTGTAATCTAATCTCATCCACAATATAACCAAAAGTACTAAAATAAGTACTGGAAAATAAACGCCAGTCTGTAATATCATAGTACAACCCAAAATGTCTGGTGGGAACAAACCCACTACTATGACAAAATAAAAGTACTGAAAGACAGATAAAAAGAGTAATGACTAGAGCATCGGCTGACTAGATAATGATGCTCCCATCCTAGGCGGAAGGCCTACCAAATGATCACGGAAACTCTGACGGTAGCACCTCTAGCTCCTCCTCGGATGCGTACCTCGTCTCCTGTCCCTGTCCGTATACTGTTGGGTAATATGCCTTATCCAAATCTGGAAGGAAACTAGGTCCTCAGAGGGACATAACAAGATACATAGAAGCATGCCATATATAAATACTGAATAAAATAAACAGTGTGCTAACCATCTAAGTAAATGCAATATGAGGACAACATTGGTACGTATGGGTAGGCGTAGGCATAACGTCCAACACTCCAAAGAGCATGGCATCTGCATAGTATAACGTCCATATCGCTCCGTAGAAAGTGACATCTGAATAAATATCATCCATATCGCTCCATAAAATGTGGCATCTAAATAAAGGAAGTCATTGGATCCGTGGCTCCTCTGGATACTACGGATTCCAATGTGTGTACCCCATACTCCTACTAGTTGTCCTTCCCGCCTAATGTATATATACAAGTCGAATACTCGATGTGCATACCACGTATCTATATGCCAAGTCTCTACTAATTATATAATCCTGAATTACGTACTAAACTATGATGTATGTCACACACACTGATAGCTAGTCGGGTACGCGAACCCGTATCCCAATATAAATTTATTACCGTGATGCGTATAAGAGTGTCAGGTCTCGAAAGATATCAGAGTATCCTCCCAATGGGGGTGAGTCTGCTAGCGACTAGGTCAAGTACACTACTCATCGACATACTCGTCGACTGCACCCGAGTCAATCTCGGATGCGCACAGTTGTATAAAAGAATGCAACAAGATATCATACAATATTTGCATAATTTAAATTAAACAGTAAATATGGCAAGGTATCTTGCTTGGGTCCTCAAACTGCGAATGCCAATAGCCTGCTCCTGAAGTCTCTCCTGACTGGTCCAGCGACCCTATACATATAATATAATATAGAAATTCGATCATCAGACACTAAGGTGATATACCCAGAACCACGACGCTGCTCTTAGACACTTACGCAAGGGGTTACAGTTGGTCAATTAACATAGTCGCGTGTGCACGCAGCTAAGACGTACATGTGTCCTGTCTACGAGTGGCGTGTACGCCAAGACAACGAAACGTCTGAATATGCTATGCAAACTAAGACGTATAATACTACATTATAAGTCTTAACTAGCATGTTATAAGAATACATGCACAAGGCTAGTTGTCCAAGTCCTAGGTCAATACAGTGTTCATAATTACCAGTCGATTATTAATGGAGAAATTATTTATCATTAATTACTAGTTTACAATAACACACATACACACATATTACTCTTATAGATTTACCCATGTCCGTTAAGCGACACATCGATACTATGACACATAAAGAAAAAGGGTAAAGTACACGTGTACCTAGTTGTAGCTGAGCGGGGGTCTGTACTCGTTGAAGGCTGTTCTTCGGCATGGGGGCGGAGCTCTGGCGTCGCACGGGAAAAAATGGCAGCAGTTGCAGCAGCGGCAACAGCAGCCTTGGCAGCAATAGCAGCGGCGGCTGGCGGCGGGGTCAGTCGCGGTAAGGCGATGAGAAAGGCGGTGTTCGGGGTGTGGAAGGCCGATGATGGTGGTAGAGTTGGTGAGGGTCGGGTTGGTTAGGGGAATCGGGGTCGGGTTGATGGTGGTGCTGTCGATGGTTGATGCGGGAGGAGCCACGGATCCAATGACTTTCTTTATTCAGATGCCACGTTCTACAGAGGGATATGGACGATATACTATTCAGATGCCACGTTCTACGGAGCGATATGGATATTATACTATGTAGATGCCATGCTCTTCGGAGTGTTGGACGTTATGCCTACGCCTACCCATACGTACCAATATTGTCCTCATATTGCATTCACTTAGATGGTTAGCACACCCTTTATTTTATTCAGTATTTATATATGGTATGCTTCTGTGTATCTTGTTATGTCCCTCTGAGGACCTAGTTCCCTTCTAGATTTGGACGAGGCATATTACCCTACAATGTACGGACCGGGATAGGAGACGAGGTATGCATCCGAGGAGGAGCTAGAGGTGCTACCATCAGAGTTTCTGTGATCATTTGGTAGGCCTTCCACCTAGGATGGGAGCATCATTATCTAGTCAGCCGATGCTCTAGTCATTACTCTTTTTATCTGTCTTTCAGTACTTTTATTTCGTGTAAACCCCCTCATCTTAAATATAGGATTTAATTGATTATCTTAACTTGAAAACAACCACAACCCAAATCCCAAGTACCCAAATTAGGGTATCAGTATACCCCAAACCTGTTATGCCACGACTCCTGTGTACCACTCAAAATATAGTTCCTAAATGTTTACATTATGAATTACCTAGTTAAGTTGTTAGTTTAATTTTAATTAAGGCTAATTTTATCTCAAGTAACACTTAAACCAGCCTACCTATACTCTTTCTCATTAGACCAGCCCATCTCAATGAGACCAGACAGGCCAAGCCTAGGCTAGCCCACAACTTCCTCATATATATATATATATTTGAAGTCCCTCCCATTGAAACCCTAAACCAACACCACCCTCTCCAATCCCTAGCCGACCCCCATCCAAACCAAGCTCCCCGTCTGACGGACCCCTCAACTACGACTACCCCTCGCCGACTGCTCCGGCCAGTCCGCTTCCGACCACCTCACCCGACCGACCCCCCTATAGCCGCCCGCGCCGACTGCTCCAGCCACCCCCGACCGGCTGCTCCAGCCGCTCTCGCTTCCCCAACCGACTGCTCCAGCCACTTTCTCGACCGGCTGCACACCCCCCAGCCGCTTCCCCGACTGGCTGTACACCCCCAGCCGCTTCCCCGACCGACTGCACACCCCCCAGCCGCTTCCCCTATTGGTGCACGCCATAGCCGACCGCTCCTCGACCGAAGTACTGCCGATCCCGACTGCCCTTCACCGCTAGACGGATCCGCCCACGCTGCCGGAGCCACCCTCGTCGAAGGAGGAGACGCCCCCTCGTCCTATTGATCAGGTACTCGTCCTCCAGCAGTTCCTTTCTTGTGTCCCAATCATATCCCCTCGTATCATGTCCATGCATGATTATTGTGTCTTAGTATCGAGAATCATAGTTAGAAAACAACCCTTCTAACCCTAATTAATTAAAGGATGGTAATGATTAACCAGATTAAGAAATTATTAAATAGAAAATTCCTTAACCACGATACCTGCCGTCAAGGACCTTAGTTATTTGAACGTCTGGACATAAGCCATGTGCAATGAGCATAGAAACCAAAAACAGGTGTTCGTATAGAACAGAAATCATGGATAACCGTAACTGGATAATTATTGCCTCGAGATGCTTGTTAACCGAAGATAACACTCGTGTACACCCTAGCAAAGTGCGTACGTGATGCTGTACTCAAGCAACAGGAAACTCGCGACAGTATTCAAGTATAGCATCGTAGTCGTATGTAGTTATTGCGTAGTGTCTGATGCCTGTATTATTGTATTATATTGTTTGTCTAGGGTCTTTGGATCAGCCAGGAGATGCGACCGGAATAGGCTATTGGCATTCATCTCTTGAAGACTCAGGCAAGATACCTTGCTATATTTTGCTGTCTAATTTAAATTATGCAAATGCTGTATTGTATGCTTGTTGTTCTGTCTTATACAACTGTGCGCGTCCGAGATTATCTCGGGTGCATTCGACGGGTACGTCGAAGATTGGTATACATTGACTTAGTCATTAGTAGACTCACCCTATTGGAGGATACTCTGATATCTTCCAAGACCTGGTATTTTTTCACATATTTATAGTGATAAATCTCATATTGGGATGCGTGTTCGCGTGATCGACTAGCTATCGCCACGTGTGACGTGCATCTCGGTTAGCAAGAAATCTAGGACTACTTCAGTTTAGAGACTTGGCATTTAGATAAGGGATATGCGCGTCGATTATTTGATGGGTATATCTACATTGGGAGGGAAGGACGACTGGTAGGCATATGGGACACCCCATTCCTTTACACTGATACCGCACTCGACGGAGTGATACGGACGTATATATATATTACTGATACCACGTTCTGTAGAGTGTGGGACGTTACTTAATGACATTGCAGATACCACACTCTATAGAATGTTGGACGTTACTGTATTCCTGCGCCCGTGTCATAGGAGGCATGTGTGGCATATACTAGCCGGTTGTCACGACTGGTGAATTACGTCAGCATATGTCTAGCCTACACCTTCTCATATACTCACAGTTGTTCTCATATTGCATGCACTTAGATTGGCTAGCACACCCTTTATTGCATTTTATCTTATTCAGTATTTATCTATAGTATGCTTCTATGTATCTTGTTACGTCCCTCTGAGGACCTGGTTCCTTTCCAGATTTAGACGAGGCTTTCTACCCGACAGTATACGGCCCCGGACAGGAGACGAAATTCGCTACAGGCGAGGAGTTAGAGGTACAGCCGTCAGAGTTTCCGTGATCAGTTGGTAGGCCTTCAGCCTAGATTGGGTGCATCATTATCTAGTCCGACGATGCCCATTTATTATCTTTTATATCTCATTTTAGTACTTTATTTCGTCAGAGTAGTGGGTTTGTTCCCACCAGACTTTATTGGTTGTACTATGATATTTCAGGCTGGTGTTTATCTTCCAGCAGTTTATATAGTACTTCTTGCTCTTTATATTATGGATGAGATTATATTACCTGTTATTTACTGATATTGGACATGTTAGTATTATAGGACAGCGTAGCACTCTTCGTGGATCCATTAAATTGGGATATCCCCGAAGACGTGTCAGCTGGCTATTGCCACGTGGCCTGGTCCCGTATATTTTGGGACTGGGGCGTGACATAGTTTTAGTGGTGGCCCATGCAGGTCTTCTCTTTTCGCTTGTGGTATGGTAACATGCCCAGCTAGCATGCAATAGGATAGAAATTGCTAGGTCTCATCCACTTTTTGATTCGCTTTTGAACTTCCTTCATATTGCTTCTAAAATCTGCATCCTGTTTGTTTGTTCTTGTACTCATTTGATGAAATCCATCTCTTGCAGCAAGATGAATTTGTGCAGTGGACGAGGAGTACCCCGTGCCACGGTGCCAAATAACACCACTCAAGGAGATAAAGTACCCCAAGGGCAACCCCCGCTACAGACTCCGCTGATACATTGGCACGAGATATCGCAGGGTAATCCTACACCGCAGCCTGAGGGACAGGCTTCCCAGACAATCCCCACGCAATATTGTGAGGGCCAGACTTCAGGAGCTACACCGATGCCGCAGACTGCGAGGCCGACATCTGAGGAGACGCCTACTGCACAGCCAGAGATTCCACTACCACAGCCTCCACCTTATCCACCCCAGATGCCACAGCCAGATGGACAACCACAGATGCTTCAGTTCTTCCAAGCAATGATGCAAGAACAGTGGCATCAGACAGAGATATTGAGACAGAGTTTGATGGCAGTACTATAGAGGATACCTGTCCCAGCACCAGTACCAGCACCTCCACTAGCCTAGACAGGTGGCACTGTTAGATGGTTCCGACAGATGGGACCCGATACTTTCTCAGGCAATAAGACTGCAGAACAGATCTTCGATTGGGTTGCCAACACGGAGATGCTATTAGAGGCTTCACAACTGCACCCTAACCTTTGGATGACCGCAGTGAGGGCCCAGCTGAAAGGCAACACCCACCACTGGTGGTATTTGATTGAGCGCACTGTAGGGAAGAACCAGACTTGGGAACAGTTCATAGAATATTTCAATGCAAAGTATTTCCCAGCTACAGTCAGAAATGCCCTGCACTCCCAGTTCCTACATCTAGAACTAGGAAATATGACTGTTGACGCCTATGACACGGAGTTCAGCCGCCTTAGTAGATTTGGTGCAGTCCTGATACCCACCGAACTCGAGAAAGCCCAGAGATTTCATCACGGCCTCAATTTCGAGCTACAGAGGTATACCACTACACATGCGAGGATTTCTTATGAAGAGGTTCTTGTAGAGGCGAGAATCCAGGAGGCCATCATCAGAGGAGCTAGACGTACCAGCACGACTGCACCAGCCAGAGCACAGCCCGGAGCAGGAGGACCGATCCGTCGTCCAGGAGCGCAGACATAGCAGAGGGCAGCGCCATATCCACAACAAGAGCTTCCGACTTGTCACCATTGTGGCAAGAAGGGACACGTCATTAAGGATTGTCGGAAGAAGTTGGGATTGTGCATGATATGTGGCTCCAGTCAGCACCTTGTCAGAGATTGCCCGCAGCACAGAGAAGTAGCACCGCAGACAGGACCGAGGCCAGCAGCACCAGTCCAGAGGATACTACCCCCACCAAGAGGCCAGCGTCCACCAGCCCCCAGAGGATTTTAGAGGGGCCACCCTTGGCACCACAACAGGCACAGTTTGAGCGAGCTCATCAGCAGACCGGAGGACAGAGGCAGGGACAAGCCTTTGCATTAGCAGCTACTGAAGAAGAAACAGAAGGAGAAGCTATCACAGGTACCATTTTAGTTGCATCATTACCTGCAACTATATTGTTTGATTCTGGAGCTACATTATTATTATTTATATCTAGTAGATTTATAGCAATACATAGAGTAGCAACTTCCCCCTTACCTAAGAGTTGGAAAATTCTTACCGGAGGAGGTATCGTGTCGGTTATCAGCACTATCAGAACGTGCTCGGTAGTTGTATGTGGTAGAGAGATAAGAGCACGATTCTTGGTATTGCCTATGCCGTACTTTGATGTTGTGTTAGGCATGGACTGGCTAAGCCAGTATAATGCTGTACTGAACTACCAGAAGGTAGCGTCACCTTTAGACCGCCAGATCAACCGAAGTTCGAGTACATGCGAGGGACCGTCGAACGAGGAGTAGGACAGATAGCGAGAACTTGCATGGCTATGGAGATTGCACCCCCGCCAATAGTTGCAGAATTCGAGGATGTGTTTCCAGAAGAACTGCCAGGCTTACCGCCGGATAGAGACGTGGAGTTCACCATCGAACTAGTACCCGGAGCAGCACCGGTATCTTCTAATATATACCGATTGGCAAAGAGGTAACTAGATGAGCTGAAGTTACAATTAGAGGAGTTGCAGAGCAAGGGATTTATCCATCCTAGTGCATCACCATGGGGAGCACCAGTATTATTTGTACCTAAGAAGGATTGAACAGTACGCATATGCATTAATTACAGAGCCTTTAACGCTCTGACTATCAAGAACAAGTACCCCCTGCCGCGGATTGATGACTTATTTGACCAGTTGACAGGTGCAGTAGTGTTCACCAAGATTGACTTAAGATCGGGTTATCATCAAGTGAAGGTGCGAAGAGAAGACATCCAGAAGACAGCATTCAGGACTCGTTATAGTCACTATGAGTTCTTAGTGATGCCTTTTGGACTGACGAATGCGCCAGCTGTGTTTATGAACCTGATGAACAGAGTATTCCACCAATACTTAGACCAGTTCGTGGTAGTCTTCATCGACGACATTTTGGTGTATTCAAAGAGCCACAAGGAGCACGAAGAGCATCTGAGACTAGTGTTAGAGACACTAAGGAGAGAGAGGCTTTATGCCAAGTTGAGCAAATGTGAGTTTCTCCTAGATCGTGTCGCTTTCCTTGGATACGTTATCTCAGGAGATGGCATCTCAGTAAATCCGGCAAAGATTTCATCAGTAGAGGCATGGCCAACCCCTACTAATGTCTCGGAGGTCAGGAGTTTCCTAGAACTTGCCAGATATTACTGGAGGTTCGTAGAAAACTTTGCAAAGATCGTAGAGCCAATGACCCGCTTGACCCATAAGGAGCAGGAGTTCACCTAGACAGAGGAGTATCAGAAGGCATTCGATGAGCTGAAGAAGCGTTTGACTATAACACCCATCTTGACCATACCATCCGGACCCGGAGGATTCATGATCTACAGCGATGCATCTGGGAAAGGATTAGGATGTGTCTTGATGCAGCATAGAAAGGTTATAGCTTATGCTTCTAGATAGTTGAGGACCCATGAGAAGAACTATCCCACTCACGACTTGGAGCTTGCAGCGGTAATCTTTGCATTGAAGCTTTGGAGATACTATCTATATGGAGAGAGAGTAGAGATATTTACTGATCATAAGAGCTTAAAGTACGTCTACACTTAGAAGGATCTAAATCAGAGGCAGAGACATTGGATCAAGGTGATGATTGACTTCAAGATCGAGCTACAGTACCACCCGAGAAAGGCCAACGTAGTAGCTGACGCGTTGAGCAGAAGACCCATGGCATTCTTCATGACCACCCAACCCCACCTGTTGAGAGAGCTAGAGCAGATGGGTATAGATGTCGTTATGCCCGGAGTAGATGGACAATTGTCGAGTTTCCAATTGCAATCAACATTAGTGGAGAGAATCAAGGCCGCTTTGCTGACAGACGCCAGGTTTCAGAGGCTTAGACAGAGGACAGAGGCTGGAATGCAGACAGGACTGAGAATACATGAAGATGGGACCTTAAGATGCGGAGATCGTCTCTATGTTCCAAATGGAGAACTTCGTCAGGAGTTAATGGCAGAAGCACATAGTTCAATCTATTCTATTCATCTAGGAGGTACGAAGATGTACAGGGACTTGAGACAGTACTACTGGTGGCACGGAATGAAGAGAGAGATAGCACGCTTTGTGGCCAAGTGCCTGGTGTGTCAGCAAGTCAAGGCTGAGCATCAGAGATCTGCAGGATTGCTCCAACCGCTCCCTATACCGGAGTGGAAATGGGAGCATATCACTATGGACTTTGTTACGGGCTTTCCGAGAAGTCCTAATGGGCGCAATGCAGTATGGGTAATCGTGGATAGACTCACCAAGTCCGCCCACTTTTTACCCTTCAGAGTTGGGCAATCGATGGAGGCCTTAGCAGAGATATACATGGGGAAGATTATGCGCCTACATGGAGTGCCAGTTAGCATTGTGTCTGACAGGGATACGAGGTTTACTTCTTACTTTTGGCGGAGTATGCAAGAGAGTCTCGGTACTCTCCTGAAGTTTAGCACAGCATATCACCCACAAACAGATGGCCAGTCGGAGCGCACCATTCAGACGCTAGAAGACATGTTGAGAGCGTGCATGCTTGACTTCGAAGGATCATGGGAGGACCATTTGTATCTGGTCGAGTTTTCCTACAACAACAGCTATCAAGCGAGCATCCAAATGGCTCCCTATGAAGCGTTGTATAGAAAAAAATATCGTTCACCAGTATGCTGGAGTGATATAGGTGAGCGACAGATTCTCGAACCAGAGTTGGTTGTTAGTACAGTAGAAAAGGTGAAGAAGATCCAAGGACACCTTCGAGCAGCACAAGACAGACAGAAGCATTGGACGAATGCGCATCGGTGACCCTTAGAGTTTCAGGTTGGAGATCACGTATTTCTAAAAATCTCGTCTACTCGAGGGACTATCAGATTCGGAGGCAGAGATAAGCTGAGTTCGAGGTACATCGGGCCATTCGACATATTAGAACGCGTCGAAGAAGTTGCTTACAGATTAGCCTTGCCGGAGACCTTGGAAGGAGTTCATGACGTCTTCCATGTATCTCAACTGAGGAGGTACATACTGGATCCGAGTCACATACTTGACCACTCAGAGATCACAGTTGGCCCGAGTCTATCATATGAAGAAGAGCCTGTGGAGATTCTAGACAGAAGTGAGAAGGCATTGCGAGGGCAGACCATTCCCCTAGTTCGTGTTGCATGGAGACATCATGCACCAGGCGAGTCGACTTGGGAATGCGAGGAGGATATTAGACAAAGTTTTACCTACCTCTTCGAAGGACTAGGTACGTTTCAGTATTTTCTTTAGTCTTTAGTTCGTTCCCATACGTATGTTTAATTTCGAGGACGAAATGCTCTAAGGAGGGTAGTTTGTAAACTCCCTCGTCTTAAATGTAGGATTTAATTGATTATCTTAACTTGAAAACAACCACAACCCAAATCCCAAGTACCCAAATTAGGGTATCAGTCTACCCCAAACCTGTTATGCCATGACTCCTATGTACCACTCAAAATATAGTTCCTAAATGTTTTAAATACATTATGAATTACCTAGTTAAGTTGTTAGTTTAATTTTAATTAAGACTAATTTTACCTCAAGTAACACTTAAACCAGCCCACCTATACTCTTTCTCATTAGACCAGCCCATCTCAATGAGACCAGACAGGCCAAGCCGAGGCTAGCCCACAACTTCCTTATATATATATATATATATATATATATATATATATATATATATATATATATATATATATATATATATATATGAAGTCCCTCCCCTTGAAACCCTAAACCAACACCACCCTCTCCAAACCCTAGCCGACCCCCATCCAAACCAAGCTCCCCGTTGGCCGGACCCCTCAACCCCGACTACCCCTCGCCGACTGCTCTGACCAGCCCGCTCCCGACCACCTCACCCGACCGACCCCCCTATAGCCGCCCGTGCCGACTGCTCCAGCCAGCCCCAACCGGCTTCTCCAGCCGCTCTCGCTTCCCCGACCGACTGCTCCAGCCGCTTCCCCGACCGGCTGCACACCTCCCAGCCGCTTCCCCGACCGGCTACACACCCCCAGCCGCTTTCCCGATCGCTGTACCCCACAGTCGATCGCTCCTCGACCGAAGTACTGCCGATCCCGACTGCCCTTCACCGTTGGACGGATCCGCCCACGCTGCCGGAGCCACCCTCATCGAAGGAGGAGATGCCCCCTCATCCTATTGATCAGGTACTCGTCCTCCAGCAGTTCCTTTCTTGTGTCCCAATCATATTCCCTCATATCGTGTCTATGCATGATTGTTGTGTCTTAGTATCAAGAATCATAGTTAGAAAACAACCCTTCTAACCCTAATTAATTAAAGGATGGTAATGATTAACCAGATTAAGAAATTGTTAAATAGAAAATTCCTTAACCACGATACCTGCCGTCAAGGACCTTAGTTATTTGAACGTTTGGACATAAGCCACGTGCAATGAGCATAGAAACCAAAGACAGGTGTTCGTATAGAACAGAAATCATGGATAACTGTAACTGGATAATTATTGCCTCGAGATGCCTGTTAACCGAAGATAACACTCGTGTACACCCTAGCTAAGTGCGCACGTGATGCTGTACTCAAACAATAGGGAACTCACGACAGTATTCAAGTATAGCGTCATAGTCGTATATAGTTATTGCGTAGTGTCTGATGCCTGTATTATTGTGTTATATTGTTTGTCTAGGGTCTTTGGATCAGCCAGGAGATGCTACCAGAATAGGCTATTGGCATTCATCTCTTGAAGACTCAGGCAAGATACCTTGCTATATTTTGCTGTCTAATTTAAATTATACAAATGCTGTATTGTATTCTTGTTGTTCTGTCTTATACAACTGTACGCGTCCGAGATTGTCTCGGGTGCATTCGATGGGTACGTCGAAGATTGGTATACATTGACTTAGTCATTAGTAGACTCACCCTATTGGAGGATACTCTGATATCTTCCAAGACCTGATACTTTTTCATATATTTATAGTGATAAATCTCATGTTGGGATGCGTGTTCGCGTGATCGACTAGCTATCGCCACGTGTGACATGCATCACGGTTAGCAAGAAATCTAGGACTACTTTAGTTTAGAGACTTGGCATTTAGATAAGGGATATGCGCGTCGATTATTTAACGGGTATATCTACATTGGGAGGGAAGGACGACTGGCAGGCATATGGGACACCCCATTCCTTTACACTGATACCACACTCGACGGAGTAATACGAACGTATATATATTACTGATACCACGTTCTGTAGAGTGTGGGACGTTACTTGATGACATTGCAGATACCACACTCTATAGAATATTGGACGTTACTGTATTCCTGCGCCCGTGTCATAGGGGGCATGTGTGGCATATACTAGCCGGTTGTCACGACTGGTGAATTACGTCAGCATATGTCTAGCCTACACTTTCTCATATACTCACAGTTGTTCTCTTATTGCATGCACTTAGATTGGCTAGCACACCCTTTATTGTATTTTATCTTATTCAGTATTTATCTATAGCATGATTCTATGTATCTTGTTACGTCCCTCTGAGGACCTGGTTCCTTTCCAGATTTAGACAAGGCTTTCTACCCGACAGTATACGGCCCCGGACAGGAGACGAGATTTGCTATAGCCGAGGAGTTAGAGGTGCAGCCGTCAGAGTTTCCGTGATCAGTTGGTAGGCCTTCAGCCTAGAATGGGTGCATTATTATCTAGTCCGACGATGCCCAGTCATTATCTTTTATATCTAATTTCAGTACTTTATTTCGTCATAGTAGTGAGTTTGTTCCCACCAGACTTTATTGGTTGTACTATGATATTTCAGGCTGGTGTTTATCTTCCAGCACTTTATATAGTACTTCTTGCTCTTTATATTGTGGATGAGATTAGATTACCTGTTATTGACTGATATTGGACATTTTAGTATTATATGACAGCGTAGCACTCTTCGTGGATCCATTAAATTAGGATATCCCCGAAGATGTGTCAGCTGGCTATTGCCACGTGGCCTGGTCCCGTGTATTTTGGGACTGGGACATGATATTTCGTCATAGTAGTGGGTTTGTTTCCACCAGACATTTTGGGTTGTACTATGATATTACAGGCTGTCATTTATTTTCCAGTATTTATTTTAGTACTTTTGGTTATATTGTGGATGAGATTAGATTACCTGTTTGATATTGATATTGTACTTGTTAGTAATTTAGGATAGCGTAGCACTCTTCGTTAGGATCCATTAAATTGGGATATCCTCGGAGATGTATCAGCTGGCTATTGCCATGTGGCCTGGTCCTGTGTATTTTGGGACTGGGGCATGACATGGTTTTAGTGGTAGCCCATGCAGGTCATGTTTATCACTTGCGGTATGGTAATATGACCAGTGAGCCTGCCATAGGATAGAATTACTAGGTCTCATCCACTTTAATTATGTCTTTGAAGTTCCTTCGTATTACTTCTAAATATCTGCATCCTGTTTGCCTGATTCCGTACTATTTTAATGAAGTTCTATCTCTTGCAGTAAGATGAACTTACGCAGTGGACGAGGAGCGCTCGGTGCCGTGATGCCAGCCGACACCACCCAGAGAGAGAAGATATCCCAGGGACCACCTGGAGAGCAACCACCACCACAGGCCTCGATAATTCTATAGCCCCAGCTGATACATTGGTGTGAGACTTCTCAGGGTGATCCTACACAGCAGCATAAGGGACAGACTTCACAGACGATCCCCATACAGTATTTCGAGGGCCAGACTTCGAGGGCTACACCGATGCCACAAACCAAGAGGCCGACATCTGAGGAGACACCTACAGCACAGTCGGAGGTTCCGTTGCCACCACCTCTACCCTATCCACCTCAGATGCCATAATCAGATGGACAGCCACAGATGCTTCAGTTTTTCCAGACTATGATGCAGGCACAATGGCACCAGACCGAGATATTGAGACAGAGTTTGGTGGCAGTTCTGGAGAAGACACCTGCCCCAGCACCCGTACCAGCACCTCCACTAGCTCAGACATATGGTACTGTACGATGGTTTCGCCAGATGGGCCCGGATACCTTTTTGGGCAACGAGACTGCAGAGGGGATCTCCGATTTGGTTGCCAACACGGAGATGTTACTAGAGGCCTCTCAGCTATATCCAGATATTTGGATGACCACAGTGAGGGCCCAACTGAAAGGCAATGTCCATCACTGGTGGGATTCTATAGAGCGCAGTGTAGGCACGACCCAGACATGGAAGCAGTTCTTAGAGTACTTCAATACGAAGTATTTCCCGACTACAGTCAGAAATGCCCTGTACTCCCAGTTCTTGCAACTAGAATAAGAGAATATGATCGTAGACGCATACGACGCAAAGTTTAGCCGTCTTAGCATATTTGGTGCCATCTTGATACCCAACGATCTAGAGAAGGCCCAGAGATTCCATCACGGCCTCACTTTTGAGTTACAAAGATATACCACCACCCAGGCTAGGATTTCTTATGAGGAGTTTCTTTCAGAGGCGAGGATCCTGGAGGCCATCGGCAAAGGAGCAAGATGTTCCAGCATGACCACACCAGCCAGAGCCCAGCCCAGTGTAGGAGGACCGATCCGTCGTCCCGAAGCACAAATACAGCAGAGGACAACACCATACCAGCAAAAGGAGCTTCCAACTTGCCACCACTGTGGTAAGAGAGGACATTTCCAGAAGGACTGCTGAAAGAGACTGGGGACATGCATGATTTATGGAGCGAGCCAACACTATGCCTGAGACTACCCACAGCGCAGAGATGCGGCATCGCAGACCAGACTTAGGCCGGCAGCACCAGTCCATAGGACACTACCCCCGACAGGAGGCCAGCGTCCACCAACACCCGGAGGATTTCAGAGGGGACCACCTTGGCCCCACAGGAGGCGCTGTTTGATCGAGCCAGACAGCAGATCGAAGGGCAGAGGCACGAACAGGCCTTTGCACTAGCAGCTACTGAGGACGAAACAGGAGGGGAAGCTATCCCAGGTACCATTTTAGTTGCATCATTACCTGCGACTGTATTATTTGATTCTGGAGCTACACTATCTTTCATATCTAGTAGATTCGTAGCTATGCATAAAGTATCTACTTTCCCCTTACCTAAGAGTTGGAAGATTCTTACCGGAGGAGGCATCGTGCTGGTTACCAGCACTATTAGAACGTGCTCGGTAGTCGTATGTGGTAGAGAGATGAGAGCACAATTTTTGGTATTTCCTATGCCATACTTTGACGTTGTGCTAGGCATGGAGTGGTTAAGCCAGTATAATGTCGTACTGGATTGCTGGAAGGGTAGCGTCACTTTTAGACCACCAGATCAACCGGAGTTCGAGTATAAGCGAGGGACCGTCGAGTAAGGAGTAGGACAGACAGCTGGAGCTTACATGGCTATAGAGACGGTATCCCCACCGATAGTTGCAAAATTCGAGGATGTTTTTCCGGAGGAGTTGCCAGGCTTACTGCCAGATAGAGACGTGGAGTTCACTATTGAGCTAGTACTCAGAGTAGCACCGGTATCTTCAAATGTATACTGATTGGAGAAAAAGGAACTAGATGAGCTGAAGCTACAGTTTGAGGAGTTGCAGATCAAAGGATTTGTTCGTCCTAGTGCATCACCCTGGGGAACACCAGTATTGTTTGTACCTAAGAAGGATGGGACAGTCCGTATGTGCATTGATTACAGATCCCTTAATGCCTTGACTATCAAGAACAAGTACCCCCTGCCGTGAATTGATGATTTGTTCGACCAGCTGACAGGAGCAGTGGTGTTCACGAAGATCGACTTGAGATTGGGTTACCATCAGGTAAAGGTGCGGAGAGAAAATATTCCAAAGACAACATTCAGGACTCGTTATGGTCACTACGAGTTCTTGGTGATGCCTTTTGGACTAACGAATGCGCCTGCCGTATTTATAAACTTGATGAACAGAGTCTTCCACCAATACTTAGACCAGTTCGTGGTAGTCTTCATCGACAACATTTTGGTGTATTCGAAAAGCTACGAGGAGCATGAAGAGCACTTAAGAAAAGTATTGGAAACACTGAGGCGAGAGAGGCTCTATGCCAAGCTAAGCAAGTATGAGTTCCTCCTAGATTGTGTCGCTTTTTTTGGACACGTTATCTCAGGAGATGGTATTTCGGTAGATCCGGCAAAGATTTTATCAGTAGAGACATTGCCGACCCCTACCAACGTCTCGGAGGTGAGAAGTTTCCTAGGACTTGCCGGATATTATCGGAGGTTCGTAGAGAACTTTGCAATGATTGTAGAGCCACTGACCAGCTTGACCAACAAGAAGCAGGAGTTCACCTGAACAGAGGAGTGTTAGACGGCGTTCAATGAGCTGAAGAAGCGTCTGACTATGGCACCTATCTTGACTATACCTTTTGGACCTGGAGGATTCATGATCTATAATGTCGCATCCGGGAAAGGATTAGGATGCGTCTTGATACAGCATGAAAAGGTTGTGGCCTATGCCTCTAGGCAGTTAAGGACCCATGAGAAGAACTATCCTACTCACGACTTGGAGCTTGCCGCAGTGATCTTTGCTTTGAAGATTTGGAGGCACTACCTATACGGAGAAAGAGTGGAGATATTCATTGATCACAAGAGCCTGAAGTACGTATATACCCATAAGGACCTGAACCACAGACAAATACGTTGGCTTGAGGTGATGACAGACTTTGATATCGAGCTACAGTACCACCCGAAAAAGGCCAACGTACTAGTTGACGCATTGAGCAGAAGACCCATGGCTTTTTTTTTACTACCCAGCAACATCTGTTGAGAGATCTAGAGAAGATGGGTATAAAGGTCATTATGCCCGGAATAGACGGATAATTTTTGAGTTTTCAGTTGCAATCAACATTAGTTGAGAGGATCAAGGCTGCTTTGCCAACAGATGCCAGATTCCAGAGACTTCGACAAAGGACAGAGGCCAGAATACAGACATGATTGCGCATATATGAATACGGGACTTTGAGATGTGGAGATCATCTCTATGTTCCAAATGGAGAACTTTGTCAGGAGCTGATGTCGGATGCACACAGTTTAACATACTCTATTCATCCAGGAGGTACGAAGATGTACAGAGACTTGAGGCAGTACTACTGGTGGCATAGAATGAAGAGGGAGATAGCCCACTTTGTGGCGAAGTGCCTGGTGTGTCAGCAAGTCAAGGCTGAGCACTAGATGTCTGCAGGTTTACTTCAGTCGCTCCCGATACCTGAGTGAAAATGGGAGCACATCACTATAGACTTTATCATGGGCTTTCCGAGAAGTCCTAGTGGTCGCAATACAGTATGGGTGATCGTGGATCGACTCATCAAGTTCGCTCACTTTTTACCTTTCAGAGTTGGGCAGTCTACAGAGGTCTTAGCAGATATGTATATGAGAGAGATCGTGCGACTGCATGGAGTGCCAGTTAGTATAGTGTCTGACAGGGATACGAGGTTTACATCTTACTTTTGGCGGAGTATGCAAGAGAGTCTCGGTACCCGCCTAAAGTTTAGCACATCGTACCACTCGCAAACAGATGGCCAGTCCGAGCACACCATTCAGATGCTGGAAGACATGTTAAGAGCGTGCATGATGGATTTTGGTGGATCATGGGAGGACCATTTGTATTTGGTTAAATTTTTCTACAACAATAGCTATCAAGCGAGCATTCAGATGGCTTCCTATGAAGCGTTGTATGGCAGAAAGTGTCATTCGCCAGTATGTTGGAGCGATATAGGCGAGAGGCAGATTCTAGGGCCAGAATTGGTTGTTCGTACAGTGGTGAAGGTAAAGAAGATCCAAGGGCATCTACGAGCAGCACAGGACAGACAGAAGCATTGGGCAAATGCACATCGACGACCCCTAGAGTTCCAAGTTGGAGATCATGTGTTTCTAAAAATCTCACCTACTCGAGGGACTATCAGGTTTGGAGGTAGAGGAAAACTGGGTCCGAGGTACATCGGACCATTCGATGTGTTAGAACGCATCGGAGAGGTTGCTTACAGGTTAGCCTTACCTCAGACTTTAGAAGGGGTTTATGACGTCTTCCATGTATCTTAGCTAAGGAGGTACATGCCAGATCCGAGTAATGTGCTTGACCATTCAGAGATCACAGTCTGCCCAAGAATATCATATCGAGAGGAGCCTGTAGAGATTCTGGACAGAAGCGAGAAGGTATTGCGAGGTCAGACTATCCCTCTAGTTTGTGTCGTATGGAGGCATCATGCACCAGGCGAGTCGACCTGGAAACGCGAGGAGGATATTCGACAATGTTATCCCCATCTCTTCGAAGGCCTAGGTATGTAGTATTATTTAATTTAAGTCAGTAGTTCTTACCATACGTATGTTTTAATTTCGAGGACGAAATGCTCTAAGGAGGGTAGATTGTAAACCCCCTCGACCAAATTTAGGGTTATTTAGTTTAGATAGAGAGACTAGGATTAAAATGATAACAATTAGAGATGAATACAGTAAATTAGAATTGATGTGCAATAATTGGATGACTTAATACACCTTACCATTGCTTCGATGTTTGGAGCGCTACACTAGTGGTTACCTTCAAACAAATTTCATACACACTTTCTAGACATGCCAGACTACCATTCCGACCCTTGTGTAACTCTTAAATACTCGATATTGTGCTTTATTTTAGCTGCACAATATTCGTTACAAAAGTCCATGTATAAATCTCAATAAATCCAACTTGTCATAATTGTCCATTCCTATTTAAAATTGGAGACACAACCTCAACATGTTTCACGGCATTAATCTATTCTGAGCCTGCTATGCACATGACACTTGTGTCCCACCCAATTTTAACCCCATATATTTTCAATTGACAAGAGAACGCCTTGTGCATTAGTTTTAATTAAATTAAGTTGGAGACCAACCTCACCCAAAGCTAGACCCAACCAAGCCCATGTACACCCTACACCCTTTCATATGGACATGTTCCCCACCCAAAGAGCCCAGGCCGGCCCAAATCCCGAAGTCCACCCCTATTCCTCTCTCCTATATAAATATAACACCCTTCTCCAAACCCTAAAGAGAAACTAAAACCTACTCGAACCCTAGTCTTCCCAACCGGTCACCCTCTTCCCTTACCCGACACATCACCATCCCCATCCGTCACCACCTCAAGCCGCCACCACCAGCACCACCTGACCGCCTACCCTTTCCCGTCGACGTCGGACCGCCGCACCAGCCCGCCAGCACCACCGCCAGTCCACCCCGCAACCATCATCACCATCATCAATACCATCACACCCGACTACCCTTCCCCGACTTCCCTCTACCACCTCCACCGCCTGACTACTGACCGCCTCTGCCACCAGACTCGTCGTCTCCACCACCCCAGCACCATCAACACCATCACCTGCACCACCGCCAACCACCCTCGTACTACCATCATCAACCTCACCGTTACCACCCGCGTCAACCATCGACAGCACCACCATCAACCTTACCGTCACCACCCGCGTCAACCATCGACCGCACCACCATCAACCTGACCCCGATTCCCCTAACCAACCCGACCATCACCAACTCCACCACCATCACCGGCCTTCCACACCCCGACCATCGCCTTTCTGACCGCCTCACCTCGAGTGACCCCGCCGCCAGCCACTGCAGCTACTGCCAAGGCTGCTGCTGCCGCTGCTGCATCTGCTGTCGTTGTTTTCCTGTGCGACGCCGGAGCTCCGCCCCCACGCCGGAGAACAGCCGTCGACGAGCACAGACCCCCGCTCAGCTACAACTAGGTACACGTGTACTTCACCCTTTTTCCTCATGTGTCGTAGTATCAATGTATCGCTTAACGGACACGGGTAAATCTATAAGAGTAATATGTGTGTATGTGTGTTATTGTATATGTGTGTTATTGTAAACTAGTAATTAATAATAAATAATTTCTCCATTAATAATTGACTGGTAATTATGAACACTGTGTTAACCTAGGACTTGGACAACAAGCCTTGTGCACGTATTCTTATAACATGCTAGTTAAGACTTATAATGTAGTATAATACGTCTTAGTTGCATAGCATATCCGGACGTTTCGTTGTCTTGGCGTACACGCCACTTGTGGACAGGACACATGTACGTCTTAGCTGCGTGTACACGCGACTATGTTAATTGACCAACTATAACACCTTGCGTAAGTGTCTAAGAGCAGCGTCGTGGTTTTGGGTATATCACCTTAATGTCTAATGATCAAATTTATATATTATATTATATGTATAGGGTCGTTGGAACAGTCAGGAGAGACTTCAGGAGCAGGCTATTGACATTCGCAGCTTGAGGACCCAGGCAAGATACCTTGCCATATTTACTGTTTAATTTAAATTATACAAATATTGTATGATATCTTGTTGCATTCTTTTATACAACTGTGCACGTCCGAGATTGACTCGGGTGCAGTCGACGAGTACGTCGATGAGTAGTGTACTTGGCCTAGTCGCTAGCAGCCTCACTCCTATTGGGAGGATACTCTGATATCTTCCGAGACCTGATACTCTTACACGTATTACGATGACAAATTCATATTGGGATGCGGGTTCGCGTAGCCGACTAGCTATCGGTACTTGTGACATGCATCACGGTTTAGTACGTAATTCAGTATTATATAATTAGTAGAGACTTAGTATATAGATACGTGGTATGCATATCGAGTATTCGATTTGTATATCTACATTGGGCGGGGAGGACAACTAATAGGCGTATGGGGTACACACATTGGAATCCATAGTATCCGGAGGAGCCACGGATCCAATGACTTCTTTTATTCAGATGACACATTCTACGGAGCGATATGGGCGATATACTATTCAGATGCCACGTTCTACGGAGCGATATGGACGTTATACTATACAGATGCCACTATCTTTGGAGTGTTGGACTTTATGCCTACGCCTACCCATACATACCAATGTTGTTCTCACATTGTACTCACTTAGATGGTTAGCACACCCTTTATTTTATTCAGTATTTATATATGGTATGCTTCTATGTATCTTGTTACGTCCCTCTGAGGACTTGGTTCTCTTCCAGATTTGGACGAGGCATATTATCCTACAGTGTACAGACAGGGACAAGAGACGAAGAACGCATCCGATGAGGAGCTAGAGGTGCTACCGTCAGAGTTTTCGTGATCATTTGGTATGCCTTCCGCCTAGGATGGGAGTATCATTATCTATTCAGTCGATGCTCTAGTCATTACTCTTTTTATCTGTCTTTCAGTACGATGCTCTAGTCATTACTCTTTTTATCTATCTTTCAGTACTTTTATTTCGTCATAGTAGTGGGTTTGTTCCCACCAGACATTTTGGGTTGTACTATGATATTACAGATTGGCGTTTATTTTTCAGTATTTATTTTAGTACTTTTGGTTATATTATGGATGAGATTAGATTACCTGTTTGATGTTGATAATGGACTTGTTAGTAATTTAGGACAGCGTAGCACTCTTCGTTAGGAACCATTAAATTAGGATATCTTTGGAGACGTGTCAGCTGGCTATTGCCATGTGGCCTGGTCCCGTATATTTTGGGACTGGGATGTGACACCTGTATAGCTTTACCTCTAAAGGTTCAAAAGTCGTAGTAGGTGCCGGATCTTCCTTCAGCGGTCGAATCAGTCTATGAAGGCGAACTACCAGAGGTTCAGGTGCTTTCTTGTGTAGTTTCACTATGAGAGGAGGGGATGTTTCGGGAGTGCGTACTTTGAGATGGACTTTCAAGGGCTCGTCCGATGTTGTCCCAGTCTTTGCCTAATCGTCGACATTATTTCCACCTTTATCTGGTGGACTTTCTTGTAGAGGATCGAGTCAGAGTAATAGGCCTCAACCGCTTTGAATGGATCCACATCGACAAATTCTGTCTTGAAGATGCCATGATCATCCACGTACTTCAAGCACTGGTGCAAGGTCGACGGTATGATCATGTACTAGTATATCCACGGACATTCTAACAGGACGTTGTTGGATACATCTACGTCTATGACATAGCAGGTGACATTTGTTTTTAAATCGCCGATATGATATTTCAAGCGAATCTTACCCAGATAGTAGCTCCTTCCTGCGTTGAAGCCACTGATGGAAGTATTGGTTGCTGCCAGACGATGCATCAAGATGCCCAAGGTCTGAAGCAGACTCAACGGGATAATGTCGATTGACGAACTGGGGTCGATGTGCATCTGGTCTACCTTGATGGCGCCGATGTACCCTGTGTAATAAATAGGGCGATCATGTATATTATTCTTTAGCAACATGTCTTGTTATGAGAACGTGATATTGGGTATCGCCTCCATCACATTATTGCTGTGGGGCATATGGCAGGATCCTCAGCTAACGGCATGATATACACCAAGTAGGTATCGGTATTCTGTAATGCCTCACTTAGAGCAACCCGAGTGTCTTTGGTGAGTCGAAGAAGCTCGAATAGTGACAACTTTGCTGGAGTATTGGCCAGTTGTGCCAAGATGTCAAAGTTGTAGGGCTTCTCTAGCCCCTAAGCAGTATCTTTGCGCAATGGTTTGTCGAAACGAGTTTCTTTCTGCTTGGATTTGTCCGTTGCTAGAGGCTGGGATAGACCCGGATCGGATGCGACGATTGGGATTGCACCATCGTTAGAGATTTTGTACTCTCATTGGTATGCCAGGCATGACCTTATTGTTCCTGGTATAACTTCTTCGTAAGGGATAAAAATTGTGTAGCAGGACTTGGACTTCTTGCCCTTAGACTTGGTAGCGGAAGGCATTACCTGCTGCATCAAGTCTGGAGCAAGATCTGGATGGACCCACATGACCTCCCCACATGATGTGGTGAGAGGTATTATTCTGGGTATTTGGTCACAAGCTGGTGGAAGATTGACAACCTCCATTGTTGCCCTGGGGATCGAGATTACTCCATCTTGGGCTTCCGTTGCCTAGAAGTTACCGAACTGGAGAGATATCATGTTTGCGGCAACTATTTTTTAATCGAAGTCCAAGTTGAGGGCCTTGGTGTCGAGCAGACATTGGATGTACCGCTTCAGTGTATAGCAATCCCGTGATGTATGGTAGACGTATCGATGGTAGTGACATTAATTTGGATTATTCACATCGACTGCCTTAATAGGACGCTTGACATCGGGGAGCCGAAGCTTGTTTTTCTTCATTAGCACGTTAAAGATTACCATAATGTCATCATCTTCAAAAAAATAAGTTTTCTTCGGTTTTGGAGCCTCTGCGGGATTTTGCTCGGGCTTCTTGGTTATATTGGCGACAAGAGCCTGCATTTCCTTGACATCCCGGGCGTTATTGTCGCTGTTGTTATTGCTGTTGTAAGGGCATTTTCCCCTATCATCAGCATCAGAGATCTATATTCCCAAGAGCCGGGCATCCTTTACTTTCTTCTCATCACCGATAACTTTTATCATAAACTTTGGCCAGTATTTAAACTGAGAGTCGCCCATCCAGAGTCTGACTGTGGGGAGGAAATTTCTTCGGCAGGTGTCTATCAGCGTAGACTCAGGGTTACCGGGGGATAACTTTAGCACCGCTTGCCTGTACCGCTTGATGTATTCCTGTACAAACTCTTTCTCCCTTTGTGTGATGCCCAATAAAGAGGACATCGTCATGTCATTTCTCCTATCATAGAACCGGACAAGGAAAAGACCTTTGAGGTCTTCAAACGATGAAATACAATTGTCCTGGAGGCTGCAGAACTAATCGAAAGCTATTTCAGATAATGCCTCGACAAAGAGCTTGGTTAAGTGGGCATCATTGTGAGGCAGATGTCCCGTTGTCATCTCAAAGTAACTCATAAATTAACTGGGAGAGTCAAGTTAAAGTTCTTATACTTGGGCGGGTACGGTACGTCTCTCCACTAAAGGGGATAGAGTTATCGAATCCCGAGCTCACGTAATGTGTTCCGATTGCCCATTGAGTCTAGGAGGGCCCGGAGTTCTCGTACCTCCCGTATTGCTTCCGGAGCTTCATCGACTGCGGAAGGAGCAGATGATCCGGATAGGGGATGATTACCACCAGCGGTGAATCCCCGTTGGTTCCAGGGTCCAGGCTTGCTTGACCAGAGGTCCTTGCTGGTTGTGAGGCTATATTTGCCTTGATCTCTAGCATTGTCTGGGTCAAGACCTACATTGACGCTCTTATGGTTTGCATCAGGCCTTAAGAATTTTGAGGCACTGTCGATCATTGGGGCTTTCGTGATCATCCCCTGCCATGTATGCTATTCTCATATAGGAAGAAATGGATGGGATGGTGGATGTCGCACTTTTTGCCTCAAACTCTTGCCATGAATAGTCATCTAGAAAAGTAGGTAGTGCCGCATCCTCTTCGAACTCAGAGGGAATACTACCCCTAGTGAAGGAAGCTTCATCTTCTTAACGAGGGTGGCTACCCCCTGGGATCTCAACATCTGCTTCTTGGGAATCACCGTCTTCTCGGAACGTCGGATTGTTATAGAGGTTCATGGGATTACAACTCCCAGCATCCGTAGCCACCTGGGGTCCTAAGGAATAACTATCCCCAGAGGATGACAACTTCTTCTTTGAGTGGGTGCCCAGTAAAATACCTTCCGCAAGTTTCACTGCCTGTCCTTCTTAGATCCGTCTTCTTGACTTGCTGACCGAGAGCGACAGACTGGAGGTGTTGTACTTCTGAACTCCCCTCACGGAGGTGGCCATCCGAGCATAATAATATGAGGCAAAGGGCAGCTCCTCTTCCTCTAGTGCTTGCACCTGTTAGCTGGGTTGCCGTCGGGTGGGTACCTTTGGTTGCAGACGTTGGAATACTGACTACCTGTTTGTGGGTACAAATGCTTTGTAACAGTAGTAGTTGATGATAATACTGGCATAATGATGCCCGAGGAGGATACTTCATATGCCGTACTTGATTCTCTCGCTTTGTGCTTGTGATTGATCATGTTGCGCAAGTCAAGCAATGGCTGATTCACCTTTGTACCCTTCTTATGAGCTCGGTTAGACCGAGCACATGGGTACGTAGGTGTTGACTTTGCTTCCTAACCTGGGATTCGTACAAGAACTTTTCCTAGATTGCTGATGGAAGACTCTTTAGATTGAACCTGTCCAATTGTCACTGCGGGCTGGATGCATGGGTCAATTTTGTACAACTTTCTATGTCACTACCATATTTTCTAAGAAAGGATATTTTGGTCATTTTAAAATTAATTAAATATTGTGCATATTGTATATTTATTTATGGTATTATTTATTGTTAGATGTTAGTTTATTATTTTGGACTTGTGTTAGTGGACCTAACTAGTTTAGATTAGATTCATGGACCAATATTTAATTCTAGTTAGAATTGAGCTCAATAATAAGCCCAATCATTAGGAGGATGATTAATTAAGTTAAACCAATTAGACTAGAACCATTTCTCCTTAATTATTTTCTTCATAAGAAGCCCCAAGGGGTATTTTAGATATTTCATAGTAGCTTGAGGAAGGGGGTAGGGGGCCGGCCTAATTTAAATGGAGGAAAATTCTTCCTCTTTATTTTTTTATTTCAAATCTAGATCTAGAATTTTCTCTTCCAAATTTCTTTATTTTCACATCAAATTCTACCCAAATTTCTTCTTAATTTCTTCCTAAATTATCATTGAAGGCTATTGAAGCAAGGATCTACAAGAAGGAAGTAAGGATCTACAAGGAGGAGTAAGGATCTACAAGTTGGAAGCTCTTTTCACTCAATTTGGAGGTTTTATTGGGAATCCATCTCCCAATAGGTACAATTCAGTTTTTCTCCTCTAATTAAACTCTAAATATGTGTTTTAATCATTATGAACCACCCCATATGCTAAGGCTACTCATAGAAATTGTGTAAACCCCCTCACCCAAAATTAGGTTTACTTGGCTTATATAGTGGAATTAGGGCTAGTTTGAACCAAATTAGAATTTAGAACACGACATTTGATTTAACTGTACATTATTTTATCGCGTAGCGCACCTTACCGTTGCTTCGTTAATTGGAGCACCACGCTAACCATTGCCTATCTGCAAAGTTCACAACATTGTCCTAGACGTGCCCGCCTACCTTTTCTGACCTTTGTGTAAATTATAATCATGCTTTCTGGTGCGGCATTTTAGTCGCACAATAAACGTCGCGGACGTTATTTCTTAATTCAAAATAAATCTCGACTTTGTACCCTTATGCGTTCCAATCGAAATTGAAAACATAATCTTGACCGTTTTGTATAACCCAAATTTTATTAATATTCTACACTGTATCTTCTATGCCCCAGACACTTGTGTCCGACCTAATTTTATTCCCAGGTACTCCTAATTAATTTTGGAACATCGTGCGCGGTAATTTTAATAAATTAAATCTAATTTTTGCCTTTGTGCAATTTTCTCAATTGTTGGGCACTTTTATGCAAAGACGTATCTAGGTGCCCCCACCGTTGGATAATACGTAAAGAAACCCAATTTTCCCTTTACGTGGATTTTTCCGTAATTTTTTGAGATGTGCAACGCGCACACATCGCCCCCGTATATTAAATCTACACTTGCATTTAATTAATACAAATTCTAGCCCACCCAACATCCCCAAGTGAGCCCAAGGCCTATACCAAGAAGTGTTGACCAAGCCCTAAATCCTAGATTAAACCCAAACCCAAAATTCTACATGTAAAAATATACTTTTCCTATTTTTCTCTACCTAAATGAAATAACGAAAACCAAAACCTAAAAACAAAAACCTAGAAACTATTTATCCCAGCCGACTTTACTGTTCACCCTCCTCCTGCCTTCTCCCCAAGCCATCCTCGCCGGAGTCCAGCCTCGCCGGAGACTCCTCGACCAGGGACCCCATACCGTTATCCTCTACACGACCTCTTCCCTCTCCCTCCAATCATATTCCTCCCCCTTCTCCTCGACGACTTAGATCCCGGAATCCCGCTGCTCATCTCCTTCCCCGACTCTTCCCGCAGGAGTCATCCATGACCCCGTCGAACCTTTCTGTTCCCGACCCTTCCCAGGTGATCACTGCCGACCTCCAATACATACACCATCCCATCCCCGTTCACCACGACCAGGCCGTGAATCCGCTGGACCCGCAACCGCTGTACTCGACCAGTCCCCCTCCGCCATTGACGGTTCCCATCACCACCATCGTCGACTCTGCAGGCCTTGTATTGCCGAGCCCTGCCGGACTGGAGTGCTCCAGCACTAGTGAGCCGCGTCCAGCAGCGCTCCTTCAGCTCTACGTCTTCCCGTCGTGCGACGTCGTGAGCTCAGCCCATGAGCGACCGGCAACTTCCATGAGCAGTCTCGCCTGCCCGTCCTTCTTTTTTCCCTCCGCCCGACTCGACTGAGATGAGCCCCATCGTTGAACCCCGACTGGGCCGACCTCCCACCTCGCCACGACCACGAGATGCTGCACCCGTCGGCCTCCGACCGACTGAACGTCCCCTCCCCTCCATCCGTTCACCTGAGTCGACATCCAGCCTCCCCGCTCTGTCCACCATCACCACCACTCTGAACCCTCCTCCTCCTTCGACTGGCCGGACTCCGGCAGCAGTCACCACCACCACCACCTACATTACCACCACCACCACCACCTATATTATCACCACCACTACCTACATTATCAAACACCACCACCATCAATCCAACCAAAGCCGCCAACGTCTTCCCTCGACACCACCGTCTAGCAGCCTCCCCTTGCCGTTCTCTTCTCCCGGTCAATCCTCGGCCTGAATTCAATCGAGCACCCTCCCCCTGGCCGGAGTTCAGTAACCACCATCATCATCGTGGTCACCATCACCATCATCATCTTATTTATATCATCATCATCATTAAGACCAACCCTAATAACTGGTAAATCATCCACATCATCATCATCCTCATCAGTGTCGTCACTAACAACGTCGGCCTCATCACCCGTAGTCACCGTCCTCATCGTCAGCACCATCGCCATCGTCGCCGACATCGCCATCATCCCAATCATCAGGATCGTCAATATTATCATCATCCCTGTCATCCTTAACATTGTCCTCGCCATTATCTCGAACCATCAACATCATCTTTCATTCTCAACACATAAACCCTAATCATTGCCTCGTCATCTTCATTAGCACCATCATCCTCGCCATCACCATCATACACATCACCATCTTCGTCATCTGTAATCATCATCATCGCTTCCCTCGTCATCGTCATCCATATCATTATCATCTTCGTCGTCATAGTTATCAACTTCAACCCTCATCATAAACCCCGTCATCGTGTTTATCGTGGACCGACACTCTTGCCAGACAACCCACAGCAGTCATCCTCGATTTTTGTACCTGTGCACGCTGACCCCGAGGATCTATTGGATTGGTTATACGCGACTTTCGGAGCTGGTTATTGGGACTACACAGCCACCGGCCAGGCAAGTATACCTTGTCTTGTTGTACTATTTAAATTCTATATTATTAGCTGCATATTTATTATTTAACTGTGCGCGTCCGAGAGAGACTCGGGTGCAGTCAACGAATGCGTTGACGTTAGGACTTGTGTCTGACCTAGTGTCTAGTGGACCCAACTAAAGTTGTGGAGTTATTGGTATGACTCCCAGGCCTTGACACATTTCGTACACGTGTTGTGAGTCTCATGTAGGGCACGGTTCTGCGTATGTGGTTGGCCACCTATACGTGTAGACGTGCGACGGATAGGGTATAACTGCTAATAGTGATGCATGTTAGAAGACTTCGCAGTTATTAGAAGGTGGAGCATAGACTAGCGTGGTACGATGGTCCTATCCTTGTCCTTGTTTCGTGGTAAGGATGGACCCTTGCTCTAACGGTAGACTATGAGCCAGAGTTACGACGCCGAGGCGTAGTAGCTGACGCGTGTTGTGGATACAACGTGCTTAGATCATTGGACGGGGAGGACGACTAGTAGGCATATAGGACACCCTACTCCTTTACACTGGCACCGCACTCGACGGAGTTATACGGACGTATATATATATATATATATATATATTACTGATACCACGTTCTGTAGAGTATTGGACGTTACTTGGTGATATTACAGATACCATACTCTATAGAACGTAGGATGTTATTGTATTCCTGCGCTCGTATTATAGGGGGAATATGTGGCATATACTAGTCGGTTGTCAATACTGGTGAATTACGTCAGCATATGTCTAGCCTACACCTTTCCATATACTCACAGTTGTCCTCAAATTGCATTTCACTTAGATGGTTAGGTCACCTCGGAGTTATTTATTCAGTATTTACTTTATGGCATAATTTTATGTATCTTGTTATGTCCCTCTGAGGACCTGGTACCTTTCCAGGTGTATTATTCATGAGTATTCGCAGGAGCACATATTCGGACTTGCTACGCATTTGCGATGAGGTCTTCTCGTAGAGCCCATGATTAGTAGTGATATTCTTATGTGTATGTATCTTAACTATTCTGTATTTTAGTTCGATAGTGTATTTGTGTCCATCCGACTACCCTCATTAGATGCTTTACATGGAGATCTAGTTATAGATATTAGTCATTTATATATGATTTCTGTTGATGATATTTAGCTATGCCCTGTGATATCTATTGTGTTAGATTTATACCACTTGTGAATTATTATTCATATACAGCGTACGTGTGTTATGGTGTCCAAATATTGGAGTGCCATATTCATACGGCTGGCATGCTCACGTATCCTAGTCCTACGTATTTTTGGGACTGGGGCGTGACATATTTTTGTGGTGGCCCATGCAGGTCAGAGCATATTGTCTCGGTTACGTTACTGTATCGAGCAAGCCTGCACCTAGGATTAGAGTATAGGATCTCATCTACAACTGACTATGACTCATCCTCCTTCCAATCCATTCCGTTGAATAATTGCATCATGCTTGATTCCTGTGCCTTCCCATTAGTTCCTTGAGTATATGCTTCTCCTAGGAAATAGAAGTCCCTGTTATTAGATAATAAGTAGGGTAACCTTACTATTAAGAGTAACTAGAATTCTGACCCGTCACTAAGTTTAGAATAATTAAGTAAACCCTAGCATCCTTATCTAGAGAATGGCTTACCATTATTCGTTGACATAATTAAGAATGACTTAAGAGTGGTATAGGCACTATTAAGAGCTAGTTAGAGATTTGACCCTAGTATTGAGGAACCAATAGAAATCCGAGATCGAATGTTAGGAATGAACCTGATTTGCATAGTAGGATTGTGATAGGGGACTACAAATATAGATTATTGTCTTGATATTAGCAGATAGTACCTCAGAAAGCCCAGAGAAACGAATATGACATTTCCCTTGATCATACCTCAAATACGGAGATTTGCTCGCTGCCTTTCCTAGGAAACCATGATATTATCTTGAGTCCCTCTATTTTACTTCCATATCTTGTTCCTCCAAAACCTTAACGTTCGCCAATTATGCGACGATTTAAACTATGTTTTTCCTCCTTCATCTTTCAACTCGTGCCACTTGACACCTCTGATTATAAGCCAAGTAATCTTATTCTATGTTAGGATATATAGTTTGCTAGGGTTATATTTTAGTAATTTGAACTTTGAATTTTGTGCGCGGTAGTTAGAATTTGATAGTTTGAGTTGTTCCCTTAGATTGTGATCTGATTATCCTTAGTTGTAAATCATATAACATGTACCCCACCTCAGTATAGATTATATCCTTTTTTTCCCTTGAAGAGCAGTAACTTCTCTATTCATACTATTGACACCTGTATTCTATGATCTATATGATTAAGATTTAAGATGACCATGAACTACATGATACCATAGGAGACCCAAATAAGTACTAAGATCCGTTCCTCGTATAGCCCAATAAGAATTTGTACCTTATTTACAGGAACTTTATTAATTTGTAGGATCCCCTTTAGACTGTCACAGTACTAGTTTATTATTATTTTTAAGTTGGGTAGTATGCCTCACAACACAGTATCACCTAACCCTATTGACCCATTGATGAAGTATAATAGGATGACACAACTTTAGACTTGCATAAGGAGTAGTGTTTATTCAGACTGTAGAAATTAAAGGTCCATACCCCTATCTGGTCGACTAAGCGACTTAGACAAGGAGTGAGTATGACAACTGCAGAGATTGAAGAACCTTAATTTTGTATCTTGTTTGGTTTTGTGAACTTAAATTATTTTATACCTCCTTTCATCATAATCTAGCGTACTTATATTTTTGTACTATCTCGACTTATGCTGCTGTTACAGCCTAGTTTTGCAAGCTCGTCCTTTTATCAAGCTTGTTCATGACATATGTATTATTGGACGCGTACACTAATATATTTCAGAATCAGTATAATATGGTTTGATCAGCCACAGTGCGCTTGGTTCGCCCTTCGCATAACTACTTTACGTGGATTGACATATATAGTGATTAGTAGACGAATGTACTTGCCCTCTAGATATGTCTGAGCATATCGTATCCGTTATATAACTGTACCGATGCGAGCATGTGAATAAGAATTACCAAAATAGGATTTCATTCCACAACTGCCTTGACCATTCCTATTGAATTCTTTAAACGCCTTGATCCCCATACTCCTAATCTATTACCTCCCCCTTGAACTCTTTATTATTGTTTTCTGTCTTTCCTTATTTCGGAAAGACGAAACCTCGTGCTTAGCATAAGTTGATATACAGATAGTATTAGATATACCCTATAGGCCAATTATATTATTTGATGACTATTTTGTAACTAAGGGCATATCACATGTAATATATTTGGTGTTAAAATTTTTGAGGAATGAGTAACATGATTAATTAAAAATTGAGGAATAAGTTTTCTTAAATGAAAGAGCCTTATGTGATTGATGGGTAAACTCTAAGTTGGGTAGCAGTTGTATTATCAGCTTGAGAGGAATCTCTTAGATTGTGATCGAGCAAGATTTGATTGAAAGGTTCAAGTCATTTTGAATTCTAAAATTTTGGACGAATAAGTAAGTGGATGAGGATCAATGAATTTCAATTTTTAGCACATGACTTAAATGTTAATATTGAGGGTTGAATCAATGATTTAAACCTCGAGGAAAATAAATAGAACTCTAAACATGGACATGGACGGATTAAATTTTGAATTTAAGGATTAAATTAAAAGAAATTTTTGATTGCAGGATTACCTATTTGAACTATTGAGGATATAAATTGAATTTAAATTTGAAGAAGTACAAAAGTTCACAAGTTGAAAAATAGGAGGAAGTTTTTTTTTATTAGAATAATTTCTAAAAGAGATTTTGTTAGTTGAAGATCGCGATATAAAATTTGATATGCGAGGATGTTATACGGATTAAAATTAAAACTGGATGTTGATGAGGAAGTACGACAGGTTAAAATTTGATTTGGACAGTGACCATCCTAATTTTGAAGTGATTACGAGGGATTGATTAAAATTTTAATTATCGCAAAGATATCACGATTGACTTGTCTTATATATGTAAAGGGATAACAGACTATGCCTTATTTTAATTTCGAGGACGAAATTATTTTTAAGTTGGGTAGATTGTAAACCCCCACACCCGAAATTAGGTTTACTTGGCTTATATAGTGGAATTAGGGCTAGTTTGAACCCAATTAGAATTTAGAACACGACATTTGATTTAACTGTACATTATTTTATCGCGTAGCGCACCTTACCGTTGCTTCGTTAATTGGAGGACCACGCTAACCATTGCCACGCTAACCATTGCCTATATGCAAAGTTCACAACATTGTCCTAGACGTGTCCGCCTACCTTTTCTAACCTTTGTCTAAATTATAATCATGCTTTCTGGTGCGATATTTTAGTCGCACAATAAATATCGCGGACGTTATTTCTTAATTCTAAATAAATCCCGACTTTGTACCCTTGTGCGTTCCAATCAAAATTGGAAACATAATCTTGACCGTTTTGTACAACCCAAATTTTATTAATATTCTACATTGTATCTTCTATGCCCCAGATACTTGTGTCCGACCTAATTTTATTCCCAGGTACTCCTAATTAATTTCGGAACACCGTGTGCGGTAATTTTAATAAATTAAATCTAATTTTCGCCTTTGTGCAATTTTCTCGATTGTTGGATACTTTTATACAAAGACGTATCGAGGTGCCCCCACTGTTGGACAATAAGTGAAGAAACCCAATTTTCCCTTCACGTTGATTTTTCCGTAATTTTTTGGGATGTGCAACGCGCGCACATTGTGTCACGACCCGCACCCGGGGTAAGGGTACTAGTCGGAAACAACGCCCAGCCTACGCCGCAGAATCGGCGGTAGAATGCTGTCTAGAAAATCTATCTAATATAATGAACCACCAAAAGATAGTGTACTCAATCACAGAACTAAGATAGAATGAACACGAATCAGATAAGAATAGAATAGTCATCAACTCATGAGTTTAAAATAATACATCAATGAGTCTGAAGAGTAACAAAAATAAGCTGGAGACAAATCCAGTACAAAAGAATACTATCATACTACAAGCTACACTCCAGGGTCAACTGTCTCAGTTGGGATAAGTCCCTCTTGAGCCAGGGTCTCCGAATCTAAACCCACAACATCCTGGGGTCCATAATAGGTAGGGTACTCCTCAGTGTCATCTGGAAAAATATATCCAGTCAGGAAAGGAGCAGAGTACATCTCTAACAGCAGTTCTAATCCATGATAAAAACTATGTAATAGTAAATAGCTGTGGATAAACAAGATGCACAAAATAGATACAAGAGATATATAGACAATAAGGAAATACTGGAAAAAAATACAATAATGAACAATATGCCAATGAAACAATAATACTAATGACTAAGTGTGTGAGTACTAGCTTAACATGTGATGGGCTTGGGCAAGATACAATGCGGCCTGGCTAATCATACGTGTGGTGCATGATCAACACTATTCGCTTACCAATACTTTATTCAATAGGGATTTGATCACATATCTATACTAATACTCCCCACCCCCAACTGGTATAATAGATCCAACCACGGTATGCTATGGCACTAGATTCCCCAAGAAGATAGCTAGTCTCCCCGAGAATCGGTGTCTGTACATGTACAAGATAACCAATAAAACAATACTTGCACCATATACACCATATACCAAGGAATAACATCTCATGACGAGATCCGGATATACCAATCCGTGTAACCATAGTGTCGAGAGAAACATGTAAATCTACACTAGATACAACGAACATAGAGGATATCATAAATGAGAAACTATCAGAGAATGTACTCGCCTGAAATCCAAAGAACAGTCTCACAGATGTCTGACTCGGTGCCTCGAAGACCTAGATATGGAATACCACATTAATACAAGGTCCCGGAAAGAGAACAAGTCAAACTAGTCAACTCCTAGGTCAATAAATAAATTCTAAGTCAAAAGTCAACTATGGTCAACTCTAAAGTCAAACATGGTCAAACCAAGGTCAACCTCACAAGAAAACTATATAAAATAATATAGAAATAAAATACAATAATTTAGGAATAAAAATTAGATCCCAAATCATACTCACACAAAGTATACTACTAATACAAATAATATATACCCTAAAATAATATATATACAAACCAATATGTATACAAATAACATAATATATTATTACAAATATTATACAAAATACATATATATACACATATATATATATATACAATAATAATATATAAAATATAATTTAAAACTGTCAAAGCGTCACTGAAAACAGTGAACAAAACAAGATAAAATAAAAATAGGTTTAATAGTGACAGTCTTGACTGTCACTGAAAATTTGTCGCAGAAACTCTATATACAAAATCGCTGCTGTCACAGTTTGCTGACAGTTTCAAACTGTCACAAAAAAACGTCGCTGAAAGGTTGCCGCTCAAAACTGCCGCAGCATTAATGACAGATCTGTCATTAATGCTGACCACTGTACAGCGGCTGCTATTCAGACCAAATAATGACAGTTTCACTGTCATAGAAACCACTGTCACCAAAACAAATAAAATATAAAAATATATATATATATATATATAAATATATATATGTAATAATAATCACAATACATATATATAAATAAATAATTATATACTTATATATATATGCACATATAAACTTATAATTAAATACTAATAGTTATAACACATGCACATATTAATGTTCATATTTTACATGGCTAGAAGCACACCTAAAATATATACATTAATATACAAATAATTACATAATAATTATAAATAATATAATTACACAATTAAACACATAAATATATTTTATAAAACATTTATGTATAATTTATACTATTAACATAAGTACATATATAATTACATGCAAGAGAGCTACATATTATATTTGTACATCATATTAGCACACACAAAAATATATAGATCTATGCTACAATAATTACTATAATAAATACACAAAATAAATATATAATATCTATATATATTTACTAATTATAATTGAAGAATTTAAACCATACATAATTAGATCTATTCAAAAATCCACACAATTGGAGAGTATCACACCGTATCCCACTAGATCTAGGATACGCATGTGACACGAGTCCAACACACAACCAATTGCACCCCGAAGGATACAAACAAATCACAAATAATATTTATGAATAAATCAAAGTGTCAAAAGTAGATCTATGTGTCCGTGTCAAAATACGACATGTTCAAAGTCCCGTGTCGGAGGAAAAACCCCCAAAATGACACGTATCACCAAATAGTTGGGATACGAACCACATATACCAAATTATGGGCACGACACTAGCCCCAAACACATAAGCTCATGTCCAATTGATCTATAGGATCAATTGATACACACAACAAAATGTAAATTCAGAATTCCAACAAAATTAACACAAAAAGCACCATAACTTTCTCCATGGGTCTCCTATGAACACAAAACAAAGTCCTATGGGTAGTACATACATATAGGTTGATTTTACATGATTAAATCTCAGATTTAGAAGCTATTTAAATGGGAAAATCTGAATTATACCTATTGGGAGATGGATTCCCAATGAAACCTCCAACTGAGAAGAACTTGCTTTCAAATTGTAGATCCTTGCTCCTCTTTGTAGATTCTTGCTTCCTTCTTCTAGATCCTTGCTTTCTCCTTCTCTAATGGTGAATTGGGAAGAATTTGGAATGAATTTGGTAGGGAATTGGAATAGGAATGGAGGGAATTTGGGAGTGGGAAATTCTAGATCTAGATTTGGAATGAGAATGAGAGAAGAGAGAAATTTCCCCCCTCTTTTAATAGGCCGGCCTTGCCCCTCTTCCAAGCAATTATAAAATGTCCAATGTACCCCTTGGGGCCTCTCATGAAGAAATAATTAAGGAAGGAAGCTTCTAGTCTAATCACTTAATTAATTTAATCCATCTCCTTAACTATGGGCTTTCTAAATGGGCCAAATCTAACTATTTAATTCATGTTGGTCCATGGGTCCAAACTACACTAGTTGGGTCCACTAAAATAAGTCCAAAATAATTAAATAACATCCAACAATAATTAAATAATACAACAAAAATTATTTACCATGCACAATATTTATTTAAATAGGAAAATACTAAAATACCCTTTTTCCTAAAGTGTGGTAGTGACAAGTCTACCCTCCTTAAAATAATTTTGTCCTCAAAATTTAAAGATGAAAACTACCCCCATAAAAATCATAGAACAGAACTAAAGAATCACAATTAACTAATGAACAAAACATAACAATGAACAGAACATAACTAGAAATAACATACCTCAAGGTACAAACAAATATGGATAACGCTCTCGCATGTGATCCTCTCTCTCCCAGGTAGACTCCCCCGGAGAGTGATGCCTCCATGCGACGCGCACCAAAGGAATAATCTGGTTCCTCAGCACCTTCTCTCTCCGATCCAGAATCTCAACTGGCTGCTCTGGATAGCTAAGAGTAGGGCCCACCTCTATCTCCGAGTGATCCAATACATGACTAGGATCTGCCACGTATCGTCTCAACTGTGACACATGAAACACGCTGTGCACTCTCTCCAATGCAGGTGGCAAGTCTAGTCTATAAGCAACTGTACCGACCCTCTCTAGAATAGTGAAAGGTCCGATGAATCGCGGACTAAGCTTTCTGCCTCCACCGAAGCGAATCGTGCCTCGTGTCGGAGAAATCCTCAGAAACACCAAACCACCCACCTAGAACAAAACACCATCTTAAGAACTTAATCTATAACAAACAAGAACAAGCACAAACAAAATCTAAACTATACCTCAAACTCCAAAGGTCTCCGATGGCTATCGGCCCAATGCCGCTGTCTGTCCTGCGCCACTCGAAGTCTATCTCTGATCAAATGAACCTTCTCCGCTGCATCCACAACCATCTCTGGCCCAAGCAAAATTCTCTCTCCAACATCGTCCCAAGACAAAGGAGTACGACACCTCCGACCATATAGAGCTTCAAAAGGTGACATCTCTATACTGGCCTGGTAACTGTTGTTGTAAGCAAACTCTACCAAATGGAGATGGTCCTCCCAAGAACCCCTGAAATCTAGTACATAAGTGCACAACATATCCTCGAGAGTCTGAATATTCCTCTCTGACTGCCCATCTGTCTGGGGATGATATGCAGTACTGAACTTGAGCTGAGTGCCCAAACTCTCCTGCAAACTCCTCCAGAAATGAGAAGTGAAACGACTATCTCGATCTGAGACTATGCCAACGGAAACTCCGTGTATCCTAATGATCTGCCTCACATACATCTTTGCCATCTTCTCCGTAGACAAACCCACCTTGAAAGGCAAAAAGTGGGCCGACTTGGTCAACCTATCAACAATGACCCAAATCGCGTCTTTCCCTCTTGGAGATCGTGGAAGTCCGGACACAAAATCTATAGTAATGTGTTCCCACTTCCACTCTGGAATGGGTAATGGCTGAAGTAACCCTCCTGGCCTCTGCCTCTCGGCTTTTACCTGCTGGCACACTAAGCATCTGGATACAAACTGTGCCACTTCCCTCTTCATGCCATACCACCACACACTCTCTCGCATATCTCGATACATCTTGTTAGCACCTGGATGTATGGAATACTGAGAGCGATGTGCTTCCTACAATACCTCCTTGCGCAACTCCCCACTAGGCACACACAATCTAACTCCATGCCTCAAGGATCCATCCTCTGCAATAGTAAAATCATCCTCCAATCCTGCTCTCACCTGAGCTTTGATACTCCTCAAAGATACATCATCATACTGTGCTGCCTTGATCCTGTCCATCAAATCTGAGTGTATCTGCAATCCCCACATCTGCATACCACACCCAGGAACAATCACCTCAACGCCCAAGCTCTCCAAGTCCTCCAACAGATATCGATCCTGCGTCAAGAACATAGCTACCGGATACCTGCTCAAAGCATCGGCAACTACATTGGCTTTCCCAGGATGATATTGCAAAGAGATATCAAAATCCTTCATCAATTCCAACCACCAACGCTGCCTCATGTTCAACTCCTTCTGCGTGAAAACGTACTTCAAGCTTTTGTAGTCTGTGAAGATCTCCACACGCTCTCCGTACAAATAATGTTTCCACAACTTCAGGGCGAATATGACAGCTGCCAACTCCAAATTATGGGTAGGATAGTTCTTTTCATGAGGACGCAATTGTCTGGATGCATAGGCAATCATTTTCCCATGCTGCTGAAGAACACAACCTAAACCCTTCCCCGATGCATCACTATAAATAGTGAAACCTCCGGACCCAGATGGCAACGTCAAAATAGGAGCAGACGTCAACCTCTTCTTCAACTCCTCAAAAGCAACCTGACAATCCTCCGTCCAAACAAACTCCACATCCTTCCTTGTGAGTCTGGTCATCGGCTCGGCAATCCTCGAAAAATCTTGCACAAACTTCCTGTAATAGCCTGCCAATCCCAAGAAACTCCTGATCTCTGCTACTGAACTCGGAGTCTTCCAAGATTCTACTGCTGAAATCTTCTTCGGATCCACTAAAATACCATCACCAGTCACAACATGCCCCAAGAATTCTGCTTTGTCCAAGAAAAACTCATATTTGGACAACTTCCCATACAGCTTCTCCTTCCTCAGCACATCCAACACAATCCTCAAATGCTCCCCATGCTCTTCCGGTGTCCTCGAGTATATGAGTATGTCGTCGATGAACACCACCACAAACTTGTCAAGGTACTGGTGGAATACCTTGTTCACCAAGTTTATAAATACCGCCGGTGCATTAGTCAAACCAAACGGCATCACCATAAACTCGTACTGACCATACCGAGTTCTAAAAGCAGTCTTCGGTATGTCCTCCGGCTTCACCTTCACTTGATGGTAGCCTGATCTCAAATCTATCTTAGAAAACACCTTCGCACCACTCAAATGATCAAACAGATCATCAATCCGTGGCAAAGGATACTTATTCTTGATAGTGAGATTATTCAAAGCCCTGTAATCAATGCACATGCGCACCGATCCATCCTTCTTCGGTACAAACAATACCGGGGCTCCCCATGGTGAAGAACTCGATCTGATAAACCCCTTATCCTGCAATTCGTCCACCTGCTTCTTCAACTCGACCAGCTCGCTGTTGTTTACTCTATAGACATGTTACGAAATTGGTTCTGCACCTGGCACCAAGTCTATAGAAAATTCAATATCTCGATCTGGTGGCAATCTTGGCAATTCCTCAGGAAACACATCCAAGAATTCTACTATCAATGGATGTGGCAACTCCTTGTCTTCTACCATAGCTCCACAAATAATGCCTTCGTCCTGCTCCACAGCTCCTCTAGTAAACTCGAACTCTGGCTCTCCTGGCGGACCAAACAAAACTCTACCTCCTCTACAGTCTATGCTAGCACGGTGCCTACTCAACCAATCCATCCCAAGTACAATGTCATAGCTTGGAAGTGGCATTACAAGTAGACACGCACTCAACTCCCGGCCTCCCAGAGTAACTCTCTGATCCTTGCAAATATCATTAACCAGGATAATGCCTCCCCCGGTCATGATCTTGCAAGTCCTAAGCAAAGACTCAGCTACCAAACCATGCTTCAGAGCAAAAGAAACAGATATAAAACTATGGGAAGCACCACTATCAAACAAAGCTAAAGCTGGAATGGAATCAAGAAGAATAGAACCTGCGATAACATCTCCGGTGGGTTCCTCCTCTTCGACGGTCATAGCAAACGCTCGTCCCTACCGAGCACCTCCCTGCTGTTGATGCTGGACAAAACGCTGCTGCTGTGTCGGAAGCGGTCCCCTCGGCTGTGCTGCAGGTGGTCTCGTCTGTGTCCTCGGAGCTAGAGCTGCTCCTTGAACTGCACGACGAGGACACTCCCTCGATTGATGCCCTTCAGTACCACAATACAAACAAACTCCTAGCCTCCTCCTGCAAATTTCCCAGATATGGCCGGGCTTCTTGCAGAAGTTGCATGGAGCCTGCTGTAACTGCCTCTGCTGCTGAGGTGCCTGGTAAAAAGGTGCTCTAGCTGGAGTCTGGTTCTGCTGTGGCTGCTGAAAAGGTCTGGACTGGAAATGAGGACGTTTGGCAGATACTGCACTGCCGTTGGCCCCCAGAAAAGAATCACGGTCTCTCTTGGTCTTCAAACCCAGATCCCGCTCAACCTTGCGTACCTCCGCAAGTATCTCCGAGTATGTCTCATAAAAAGACGGAATGAGAATCTTTACCTCCCAGTTTAGACCCTCTCGGAAATGAATAGCTTGAACCTCCGGCTCCCTCACTAAGTACTCTGCAAATCGGCTCAACCTACCGAACTCCGCAGCGTATTCCTCCACAGACATGCTTTCCTGAATTAGACTCTCAAATTCTCTCCCCAAGTCAAGCCTGTCTATCCGGGCAAAAAACTTCTTCTTGAAAAGGTCCTTGAATACCTCCCAAGATTGTCTTGCGTTAACTAGAACCGGCTCATTCCTGTACCAAGTACGAGCAACGTCGAACAGTTGAAGTCCTACGGCCTCAACCTTCAGATCTTCAGAAAGACGGGACACCCTCATAAGATGCTCAATGTCCTCGAGCCAATCATCAGCATAGACGATGCCCTCCGTCCCTTTGAAAACCCTAGGCTCCAGTTTCTTGAAGTCCTGAATGTTGCCTGGCCGAAGCTGAGCAACTTGAGGAACAACCTGCTGCTGGATCGGAACTCCTCTCTCAACTACAGCACGAGCAAGTTGATGAGCACTCTTGATGCCCTGCCGTATAACGTCGGTCTGCCTCTGATGTGCCTCTGACTGAGCCCTCTGTGCCTCGAGCATCTCACGAAACAGTATAAACATCTGTGATGCCTCTGCTGGCACAGGAGGTGGAGGTGGAAGCCCTCAGATACAGCCGGCACAGTCCTCTGAGTAGGTGGTGGACCTCCGAAAGCAGCTGACACTCCAATCACCGGAGAAGTGACTGGTGCAGGCCCTCGGGATGTCGTAGACCTCTCAGAAGCTGCTCTCCCCTGCTGTGATCTAGTTTTAGGCGGCATCCTGAGACAAAGCGAAAGAAAGAATCAATATGGCACAAGATGTAAGACATCAAGGAAAGGACAGTTTAAGAGATCAAGTATCAACGTCAAAGGAGAATAGTTGAATCAAAAGAATTTTCCTAGATGTGATTGAGTATCTCAGCCTATTCCCTATATCCTATTGCAGGCTCGCAGTAGTACAACTAAGTTGTCGCACTACGACGACATCACATACTTGTGAAGCTAGACCTGCAAGGGCCACCACCAAAAATGTGTCACGACCCGCACCCGGGGTAAGGGTACTAGTCGGAAACAACGCCCAGCCTACGCCGCAGAATCGGCGGTGGAACGCTGTCTAGAAAGTCTATCTAATATAATGAACCACCAAAAGATAGTGTACTCAATCACAGAACTAAGATAGAATAAACACGAATCAGATAAGAATAGAATAGTCATCAACTCATGAGTTTAAAATAATACATCAATGAGTCTGAAGAGTAACAAAAATAAGCTGGAGACAAATCCAGTACAAAAGAATACTATCATACTATAAGCTACACTCCAGGGTCAACTGTCTCAGTTGGGATAAGTCCCTCTTGAGCCAGGGTCTCCGAATCTAAACCCACAACATCCTGGGGTCCATAATAGGTAGGGTACTCCTCAGTGTCATCTGGAAAAATATATTCAGTCAGGAAAGGAGCAGAGTACATCTCTAACAGCAGTTCTAATCCATGATAAAAACTATGTAACAGTAAATAGCTGTGGATAAACAAGATGCACAAAATAGATACAAGAGATATATAGACAATAAGGAAATACTGGAAAAAAATACAATAATAAACAATATGCCAATGAAACAATAATACTAATGACTAAGTGTGTGAGTACTAGCTTAACATGTGATCGGCTTGGGCAAGATACAATGCGGCCTGGCTAATCATACGTGCGGTGCATGATCAATACTATTCGCTTACCAATACTTTATTCAATAGGAATTTGATCACATATCTATACTAATACTCCCCACCCCCAACTGGTATAATAGATCCAACCACGGTATGCTATGGTACTAGATTCCCCAAGAAGATAGCTAGTCTCTCCGAGAATCGGTGTCTGTATATATACAAGATAACCAATAAAAAAATACTTGCACCATATACACCATATACCAAGGAATAATATCTCATGACGAGATCCGGATATACCAATCCGTGTAACCATAGTATCGAGAGAAACATGTAAATCTACACTAGATACAACGAACATAGAGGATATCATAAATGAGAAACTATCAGAGAATGTACTCGCCTGAAATCCAAAGAACAGTCTCACAGATGTCTGACTCGGTGCCTCGAAGACCTAGATATGGAATACCACATTAATACAAGGTCCCGGAAAGAGAACAAGTCAAACTAGTCAACTCCTAGGTCAATAAATAAATTCTAAGTCAAAAGTCAACTATGGTCAACTCTAAAGTCAAATATAGTCAAACCAAGGTCAACCTCACAAGAAAACTATATAAAATAATATAGAAATAAAATACAACAATTTAGGAATAAAAATTAGATCCCAAATCATACTCACACAAAGTATACTACTAATACAAATAATATATACCCTAAAATAATATATATACAAACCAATATGTATACAAATAACATAATATATTATTACAAATATTATACAAAATACATATATATACACATATATATATATATACAATAATAATATATAAAATATAATTTAAAACTGTCAAAGCGTCACTGAAAACAGTGAACAAAATAAGATAAAATAAAAACAGGTTTAATAGTGACAGTCTTGACTGTCACTGAAATTTTGTCACAGAAACTACATATACAAAACCGCTGCTGTCACAGTTTGCTGACAGTTTCAAACTGTCACAAAAAATCGTCGCTGAAAGGTTGCCGCTCAAAACTGCCGCAGCATTAATGACAGATCTGTCATTAATGCTGACCACTGTACAGCGGCTGCTGTTCAGACCAAATAATGACAGTTTTACTGTCATAGAAACCACTGTCACCAAAACAAATAAAAATATAAAAAAATATATATATATATATATAAATATATATATGCAATAATAATCACAATACATATATATAAATAAATAATTATATACTTATATATATATGCACATATAAACTTATAATTAAATACTAATAGTTACAACACATGCACATATTAATGTTCATATTTTACATGGCTAGAAGCACACCTAAAATATATACATTAATATACAAATAATTACATAATAATTATAAATAATATAATTACACAATTAAACACATAAATATATTTTATAAAATATTTATGTATAATTTATACTATTAACATAAGTACATATATAATTATATGCAAGAAAGCTACATATTATATTTGTACATCATATTAGCACACACAAAAATATATAGATCTATGCTACAATAATTACTATAATAAATACACAAAATAAATATATAATATCTATATATATTTACTAATTATAATTGAAGAATTTAAACCATACATAATTAGATCTATTCAAAAATCCACACAATTGGAGAGTATCACACCGTATCCCACTAGATCTAGGATACGCATGTGACACGAGTCCAACACACAACCAATTGCACCCCGAAGGATACAAACAAATCATAAATAATATTTATGAATAAATCAAAGTGTCAAAAGTAGATCTATGTGTCCGTATCAAAATACGACATGTTCAAAGCCCCGTGTCGGAGGGAAAACCCCCAAAATGACACGTATCACCAAATAGTTGGGATACGAACCACATGTACCAAATTATGGGCACGACACTAGCCCCAAACACATAAGCTCATGTCCAATTGATCTATAGGATCAATTGATACACACAACAAAATATAAATTCGGAATTCCAACAAAATTAACACAAAAAGCACCATAACTTTCTCCATGGGTCTCCTATGAACACAAAACAAAGTCCTATGGGTAGTACATACATATAGGTTGATTTTACATGATTAAATCTCAGATTTAGAAGCTATTTAAATGGGAAAATCTAAATTATACCTATTGGGAGATGGATTCCTAATGAAACCTCCAATTGAGAAGAACTTGCTTCCAAATTATAGATCCTTGCTCCTCTTTGTAGATCCTTGCTTCCTTCTTCTAGATCCTTGCTTTCTCCTTCTCTAATGGTGAATTGGGAAGAATTTGGAATGAATTTGGTAGAGAATTGGAATGGGAATGGAGGAAATTTGGGAGTGGGAAATTCTAGATCTAGATTTGGAATGAGAATGAGAGGAGAGAGAAATTTCCCCCCTCTTTTAATAGGCCGGCCTTGCCCCTCTCCCAAGCAATTGTAAAATGTCCAATGTACCTCTTGGGGCCTCTCATGAAGAAATAATTAAGGAAGGAAGCTTCTAGTCTAATCACTTAATTAATTTAATCCATCTCCTTAACTATGGGCTTTCTAAATGGGCCAAATCTAACTATTTAATTCATGTTGGTCCATGGGTCCAAACTACACTAGTTGGGTCCACTAAAATAAGTCTAAAATAATTAAATAACATCCAACAATAATTAAATAATACAACAAAAATTATTTACCATGCACAATATTTATTTAAATAGAAAAATACTAAAATACCCTTTTTTCTAAAGTGTGGTAGTGACACATCGCCCCCGTATATTAAATCTACCCTTGCATTTAATTAATGCAAATTCTAGCCCTTCCAACATCCCCAAGTGAGCCCAAGGCCCATACCAAGAAGTGTTGACCAAGCCCTAAATCCTAGATTAAACCCAAACCCAAAATTCTACATGTATAAATATACTTTTCCTATTTTTCTCTACCTAAATGAAATACCAAAAACCAAAACCTAAAAACAAAAACCTAGAAACTATTTCTCCCAGCCGACTTTACTGTTCACCCTTCTCCTGCCTTCTCCCCAAGCCATCCTCGCCGGAGTCCAGTCTCGTCGGAGACTCCTCGACCAGGGACCCCACGCCGTTATCCTCCACACGACCTCTTCCCTCTCCCTTCAATCATATTCCTCCCCCTTCTCCTCGACAACTCAGATCCCGGAATCCCGCTGCTCATCTCCTTCCCCGACTCTTCCCGTCGGAGTCATCCATGACCCCGCCGAACCTTCCTGTTCCCGACCCTTCCCAGTTGATCACCGCCGGCCTCCAATACACACACCATCCCGTCCCCGTTCACCACGACTACGCCGTGAATCTGCTGGACCCGCAGCCGCTATACTCGACCAGTCCCCCTCCGCCATTGACGGTTCCCATCACCACCATCGATGACTCTGCAGGCCTTGTATTGCCGAGCCCCGCCGGACCGGAGTGCTCCAGCACTGGTGAGCCGCGTCCAGCAGCGTTCCTTCAGCTCTATATTTTCCCGTCGTGCGATGCCGTGAGCTCAGCCCATGAGAGACCGGCAACTTCCATGAGCAGTCCCGCCTGCCCATCCTCCTTTCTTCCCTCCGCCCGACTCGACTGAGACAAGCCCCATCGTTGAACCCCGACTGGGCCGACCTCCCACCTCGCCACGACCGCGAGATGCTGTACCCGTCGACCTCCGACCGACTGAACGTTCCCTCATCTCCATCCATTCACCTGAGTCGACATCCAGCCTCCCCGCTCTGTCCACCATCACCACCACTCTGAACCCCTCCTCCTCCTTCGACTGGCCGGACTCCGACAGCAGTCACCACCACCACCACCTACATTACCACCACCACCACCTACATTATCACTACCACTACCTACATTATCAAACACCAGCACCATCAATCCAACCAAAACTGCCAATATCTTCCCTCGACACCACCGTCTAGCAGCCTCCCCTCGCCGTTCTCTTCTCCCAATCGATCCTTAGCCTGAATTCAATCGAGCACCCTCCCCCTGGCCGAAGTTCAGTCACCACCATCATCATCGTGGTCACCATCACCATCATCATCTTATTTATATCATCATCATCATTAACACCAACCCTAATAACTGGTTCATCATCCACATCATCATCATTCTCGTCATCGTCGTCACTAACAACGTCGGCCTCATCACCCGTAGTCACCGTCCTCATCGTCAGCACCATCGCCATCGTCGCCGACATCGCCATCATCCCAATCATCAGAATCATCAATATTATCATTATCTCTATCATCATCAACATTGTCCTCACCATTATCTCGAACCATCAGCATCATCTTTTATTCTCAACACATAAACCCTAATCATTGCCTCGTCATCTTCATTAGCACCATCATCCTCGCCATCACCATCATACATATCACCATCTTCGTCATCTATAATCATCATCATTGCTTCCCTCGTCATCGTTATCCATATTATTATCATCATCGTCGTTATAGTCATCAAATTCAACACTCATCATAAACCCCATCATTGTGTTTATCGTGGACCGATACTCTTGCCAGACAACCCGCAGCAGTCACCCCCAATTTTCGTACCTGCACACGTTGACCCCAAGGATCTATTGGATTGGTTATCCGTGACTTCCGGAGCTGGTTATTGGGACTACACAGCCGCCTGCCAGGCAAGTATACCTTGCCTTGTTGTACTGTTTAAATTCTATATTATTAGCTGCATATTTATTATTTAACTGTGCACGTCCGAGAGAGACTCGGGTGCAGTCAACGAATGCATTGACGTTAGGACTTGTGTCTGACCTAGTGTCTAGTGGACCCACCTAAAGTTGTGGAGTTATTGGTATGACTCCCAGGCCTTAACATATTTAATACATGTGTTGTGAGTCTCATGTAGGGCTCGGTCCTGCGTATGTGGTTGGCCGCGTGCGACGGATAGGGTATAACTGCTAATAGTGATGCATGTTAGAAGACTTAGCAGTTATTAGAAGGTGGAGCATAGACTAGTATGGTACGATGGTCCCATCCTTGTCCTTGTTTGGTGGTAAGGATGGACCCTTGCTCTAACGATAGACTATGAACCAGAGTTACGATGCCGAGGCGTAGTAGCTGACGCGTGTTGTGGATACAACGTGCTTAGATCATTGGGCGGGGAGGACGACTAGTAGGCATATGAGATACCCCATTCCTTTACACTGGTACCGCACTCGACGGAGTGATACGAACGTATATATATATTACTGATACCACGTTCTGTAGAGTGTTGGACGTTACTTGGTGATATTACAGATACAACACTCTATAGAACGTAGGACGTTACTGTATTCCTGCGCTCGTGTTATAGGGGGCATGTATGGCATATACTAGCCGGTTGTCACGACTGGTGAATTACGTCAGCATATGTCTAGCCTACACCTTCCCATATACTCACAGTTGTCCTCAAATTATATTTTACTTAGATGGTTAGGTCACCCCGGAGTTATTTATTCAGTATTTAGTTTATGGCATGCTTTTATGTATCTTGTTATGTCCCTCTGAGGACCTGGTACCTATCCAGGTGTATTGTTCATGAGTAAACGCAGGAGCACAAATTCGGACTTGCTACGCATTTGCGATGAGGTCTTCTCGTAGAGCCCATGATTAGTAGTAATATTCTTGTGTGTATGTATCTTGACTATTCTGTATTTTAGTTCGGTAGTGGATTTGTGTCCATCCGACTACCCTCATTAGATGCTTTACATGGAGATCTAGTTATAGATATTAGTTATTCATTTGTGTATGATTTCTGCGGATGATATTTAGCTATGCCCTGTGACATCTATTGTGTTGGATTTATACCACTTGTGAATTGTTATTCATATACATCGTACGTGTGTTATGGTGTCCAAATATTGGAGTGCCATATTCATACGGCTGGCATGCTCACGTGTCCTAGTCCTATATATTTTTGGGACTGGGACGTGACAAATTGGAATTAGGTTCATAGGAGGACTATGAAGAATGTTGTGGTATTTTTTGTCAATTTTGGGAGAATTCCGAGATTGACACATCTTATGTTTGTCAATAGGTCAATTAGACGAAATTGACATGTATTTGATTGTGTGTGGCTAGTGTAGTATCCACAATTGGATACGTATAGGCCGTATCCCGATAATTTGGATATACAAGTTGATTTAGGAGTTTTCTTCTGACACGGGGGTTTGAGCATGTCACATTTTGACACAGACACATAGATGAGTAGTTAGCTCTTCGTATTGTTCATAATTATAATTTTAGACTTGCTCATATTTGTTGGGATACAATTGGTTATGTGGTGGAGCCGTATCACAAGCATATCATAGATCTAGTGTGATACGGGTGCGATGCACTTTACGTGTTTGTTCTTTGCATTTTAATTAAATTATAGATATTATAGATATTGTAATTATAATTATTAAGTGAGTTATATGTATATGTATATTTATATGTTTGATCTATAATTCATGTTGATGTGTTGGTGATTATGGGAGAGTAGGAGTTCATGTGCTTCTCTAATATGGTGATATATATATATATATATATATATATATATATATATATATATATATATATATATATATATATATATATATATATATTATGGTATTATAGTTATATATATATATATATATATATATATATATATATGTGTGTGTGTGTGTGTGTGTGTGTGTGTGTGTGTGTGTGAGAGCTTGAGGGAAGAAGAAACCAGGAAAAATAGTGAATAAAATAATAGAAAACAGGAAGAAAAGCAGTAGAAAGCAGTAGGAGAAAAGCAGTGAGAAGCTGAGAGAAGCAGCTGAAAAGCAGCAGAAGCATTAAGCACAAGCATCAGCAGCAGAAGCACTGAAAAGTAGAAGCAGAAAGCAACGGAAAGCAGAAACAAAAAGCAACAGCGGCAGCAGTAAGCAGCAGCGGCAGTAAGCAGCGGCAGCAGCAGTCAATAAGCAGCAACTTATTCGAAAAGCCGGTAAGTAGTAAGCTAGTATATATATATATATATAAGCTAGTTAATTTATTTGATAAGCTAATAAGCTAGTAAATTAGTATAGATATATATACATAATATATATAATATTATTAGTTTATATTAATAAGCTATTAGTTTATATATATTGTAAATAAGTTGGTATATAATATATATGAGATTTAAATATACATAAGTATTAGTTAATATTAGTTAGCATTATTTCTAGATTACCTTGGGGTACACCAAGGTAATGAGAGTGAGATATCTTGGGTACGGGTATTAAATATCAAAGGGCATGTTAGTATGTAGTTTAGTATATTATTGTTATAAGTTTTAATACATATTAATACATATTAATTTATAGTGAGGTGTATGGATAGTAGTTATAAATTAGATATTGAATTACCTTGTGATACCAAGGTAATGTCAAGGTATTGGGTTTTACTCAAGGTATTGAGTTTGCACATCAAGATGAGAGTGTAGGTGGTGTGATACCGTTTTGGTTCAAAGCCAATGTATCCACTTAGCATTAGTTTAGTTAGGAGTATTATATATTGTTGTTTGTATATACATATTATAATATTTTTATATTTAATAAATTGCGTATCTTATGATATGGTATCTTGTTGGTTTTCTAGTATCCTAGTATAGCTAGTATGGCCTAGTTACATAGTGTATAGACCCAATATCCTAGAGATAACTCATACAACCTAGAAATAACTAGTTTGACCAAGTTTGACCAGTTTGACCTAGAGTTGACTTAGTTTGACTATTTTGACTAAGAAATGGCTTTATGACCTAGAAGTTGACTAGTTTAACTTATTTTTATTCCAAAATCTTCTATTGATATAATATTCCATATTTAGGTCTTCGAGGCACCATACCGGACATCTTTGATATTGTTCACCGGATTCCAAACAAGTACATTCTCTGATAGTTTCTTATTCATAATATCCTCTATGTCTCTTATATTTAGTGTAGATATCCTTGATTTCTTGATACGATGTTTACACAGATTGGTATATCCTGATCTCGTTATAAGATATTATTCCTTGGTATTTACGGTGTATCTTATGCAAGCCTTGTTTCCTTGTTCTTCTTGTACAAATACATACAATGGTTCATGAGAAGAGTAGCGCCCTTCTTACGGAATCCCGTGTCATAACGTACCATAGTTGATCTACTATACCAGTCGGGGGCGGGGAGTATGTAGTGTAGATATGTGATCATACCCTCCTTGTGCATGTCTTGTTCCTAGAATAGTATTAATCATACACCTTAAGTATGATTAACCAGGACATAATCCTTGTGCAAGTTCCCAAGCCGATCACATGTTAAAGCTGGTACTCACTCACTTAGTAGTAGTATTTCTTATTCATTCCTATGATGATCATTCTTGTATTTATTTTCAGTATTCCTTTATTGCATATCTCTTGTACCTTTATATTGTATCTTGTATATTCGCTCTATTTACTATTACATAGTTTATATTATTTATTAGAAATGATGTTAGAGATGTACTTTGCTCTTTTCCTAACTGGATATATCTTTCCCAGATGACACTAAGGAGTGGCCCCCACTCACTATGGGCCTCGGGATGTTGTTGGCTTAGAGCCGGAGACCTTGGCTCAAGAGGGACTCATCTCGACTGAGACAGATGACCCAGGACTCGTAGCACAATAGTTAGACTCTTTTGTACTGGATTTGTCTCCAGCTTTATTATTAGTATTTCTTTGATATGACTCATTGGATATTATTTGTCTCGTGAGTTATATTATGACTCTTCAGTTCTTTTATCTTATTCGTACGATTTATTTCATCTTATAGATCTGTGATTGAGTGTTCATTTTATATTGGTGGTATTATTATATCATGATTGTTAGATAACTAGTTTATCCAAACAACGTTCTACCGTCGATGTTGCGGCGTAGGCTGGGCGTTGTTCACTACTCGTGCCCCTACACCGGGTGCGGGTCATGATATTCTATCAGGGGCACGCATTACAGTTAGCGACATCTGTTGATGGTCGATCGAATAAGAAATTGCTTGAGCTTGGCAAGCTCGTATTATCCTAAACTTCTTCGTCCTAGCACGCGCCGGTGCATAGTATGAAGAGTCCAAGTTTACATCTTCGCCTTTATCAGCATTTCGTATGGAGTCAGTGCTGAATAAGATTCGATCAAAGATAGAACTTCTCTTGTTATCGTGGCCGCATATGGCCATCTGGCTGCGGCTACCGACCAGTGCCACATAGTCCTCCTTTTGCGGCTTTTGATGTGGCCGTATGGAACGTGCCTTAGCACTCAAACTCCTGGCATCGTAGTATTTTCCTCTGCCGTAGCTCAAGTGCTGAGCAATTTTCTTGTCAGAAGAGGCTGCCGCATGAGAGGGGTCAGCTCATTTGGACGCATAATATACGTTCTCTATGGCAGAGAGAGAGACGGGGAGCGCATGCTCCACAGTTGGATGAGGCACAACGACCTTTGCAATCCATGTCCTGCGGGTCTTCTTAAACTTTGCCAGCCTTAGAGAAGCGTCACCCTCAGAGAGCAGTTTCTCAAAGGCTTGTTGGTTGAAGCGTACAACTAGCATCCTCTGGGTCGAACCCAGCTTCGATGCATCAGACTGCGTCAAGACCTTCTCATCAGAGGAGAAGGAAGTCCCCAGCAGAGTCACCACCTTGTTTGCCATTAAAGTAAGTTTGGGAAACCTTCGTTTAATCACAAAAAAAAATACAAATAAATCCTAGACATAAAATCTAAGTAGAATATGTTTGATCTGGGTAATATAACGATGAAGATCGAGTACTGCATCGACTCTTTTACTCCGTTGACGGTCCAACGAGGGGATGAGGATGCTCTCTTCTCTTTTATGAGCTTGTGTGCACATACGTAGCTTTCCTAGAGGGGTACTGCAGCGTCAAAGTTGCTCATATTTATAGCCATCATGTTGGTTGGCTATAGGTACCGCATGTGCTTCTGTTTGGTGGCCGCAGGGGGCTCCTTCAACATAATGGAGTTGCATCTGTAGGATCATGTTATGGGTAGGCTGCCACTTGTACACCCTTAATATGATGTAGTTGAGTCCAGGCAAAGCTGTCACGTTAACGTTTGTTGCGATTTGCTTTTGTTGAAGATCTAGACGGTTCTTATCTTTTGTTTGCATGACTTGGATAACTTGATATGTGGTCCATATTTAGTTGGAGAGAATCACTTCAGTCGTAACTGTTCACCATTAAATTCGAAAGTTCTAAAAGAGGTTGATTTAATTAACAAACGAAAGAAAGTATGAAGAGGTCCTGGACAGACAATCTAAGTACAATATTTTTTCTTCATCTGGGGTATGACGAAGGATAATAAGTGCTATGGCATCTCCTTTACTCCGTAGATGATTCGATGCAGGGTAAAGAAGATTATGTTCTCTCTTCGCTTATCTCGATGCTATCTCTGTATTGGCCAGGGGTGGTATGCTCTCTCTCTGAAGTAGAAAAAAAGTCGTCCTTTGGGACGTCCAAGTTGCTCCTATTTATAGCCATCGTTCTGATGGGATATGGGTGCCGCATATGTCTCTGTTTGATGAACGCATAAGGATCCTTCAACAGAATGCGGTTATAACTTTAGTCGCATGCCATGGGCAGATTGCCACGTGATCTTGGTTGAGATATGTTGTTGAAGAGATCTCGAGGTTATTTTTAACCTGTTATGTGCGTGACTTAGTCAGCTGGACACGTAGTCAGCACCAACTGTGCGAAGATCACTTCAGTTGTAACAGAAAGATATTGTGAGTTGGAGGCCACATAGAACTTGGCTGTATATGTCTTTATATGGCCGTATGGCATCGTAGCCGCATACGCACTCTTGTTGGGCCATGGTCGAATGCATACTTTGGCCGCATGGTGTTATGACCGCACATATGCTCTCGTCGAGCTTTGTTTGAATGGACACTTGTCATGGCCCATGCAGGTTGAGAGAATATTGTCTTGGTTATGTTACTGTACCGAGCAAGCCTGCGTATTGGTTTAGAGTATAGGATCTCATCCACTTATTTAAATCGCCTATCTTGATTTTATTTCGAATTCTCATTTGACTGCTTGAATTGCATCCTACTTGATCCTTTCTTAACGTAAATCTTATCTTCTCTTTTGTGCTTGATAGAGGTTAGAAAGGTGACTTATACTCGATGTATGTGCCCATAGGTCAATTACACTATTAGTAGAACTCATGTAAGTTGGGTAACATATCTCACAACCTAGCATCCCATAGTCCTTATGACACCTTTATAAAGTATGATTGAATGACACTATATATATATATATGCTAGTATAAGAAGACAGGGTATATAGACCATAGAGTTTTATAGGTCCATACCCTATTTGGTTGACCAGAGACTTAGACAAGAAGCTAGAATGGCAACTAAAGTGGCACAACCACTGTACGAGTCTTAGATTCTTGATAAACTTGAACTATTGTACTTTCATTCATCATAATCTCTTGGGCTCTTATTTTTGGACTATATTGACTTATGCTGCTATTATAGCCTAGTTTTGCAAGCTTATTCTTTCATCGAGCTTGTTCATGGCATGTGTTATTGGGGACGCCCACTAATCCATTGTCTAAATCAGAATTAATGTATTATGGTCTGTACAACCTTAGTACATTTGGTTCTCTCTTCGCATGACTCCTTAAGCGGATTAAGATATAGTTGACTTAGCTTGTTAGATGAATATACTTGTCCACTAGACAGGTCAAAGCATATCGTATCAGGTACATAACTATACTGATATGAGCATACGAATAGGAATTTACCAAATAGGATCTCATCCGCAACTGTCATGACAACTCCTTTTTGAATTCTTTAATAGCCTCTGAACCCTGTACTTGTATTTTATCACCTTTTCCTTGAACTATTCATTGTTGTTTTGTGTCTTCCCCTATTTTGGAAAGATAATCACTCGTGCTTGACCTTTCTCTACCATTTTGCCTTCACTTAATTTTGGAAACATGCCGTATTTTTAATTTTGAGAACAAAATTCTTGTAAGTTGGGCAGATTGTAAACCCCTCACCCAAAAATAGGTATTTTGTGTGTATTTTATAATTATTATATTTATTTTAGATTATTTTTATTCTAATTAAAGTTTAATTGTTTCATTAGGATACTTCACCGTACTTTGGATATTAGTGATATATGACGACCCCGACATCGACATCGCCCTTCGTAGGAAGTAGCCTACACTGGAGACACTACTTATAGGATCTTTCCGTGACTCAAAATTTAATTATTTAGAATTAATATGTCACTAGTTTAACAACCGTAGTTACTCATATTTAATATTTAGATATTTTTGTAGGAATAAATTATTTATAGTTATTTTTCTATCCCAACTTCCTACAATTAGTATCCCATAATTTTCCATGCCATTTTGGACAATTCTTCCTTTTTGTGAGACTTGCATATTATTTACCATTATCATTATCCCCTTGAAATAACAATCAAATCTCCAATATTATTACTATTGGATAAGACTGACCAACTAGGAAACAACCAATCCTAATCCTACCCATGATCAAAATCCCCCTAATTTTATTTTGTATTTTAAGTATTTTATTTATTTATTTATTTAAATGTTGAATCTCCTTAGAGTATTTTCATAGTTAATTAGAAAATAGGTTTCTTGTTTTAATTTAATTAATTAAATAAAATATTTATTTGAAATTATTTTCACAAAAATAATTTTTATCATTATTTATCTCTTGTTAAAATAGTATAAAAATTTTAGAAGTTATTTTTGGTACAAATATGTTTTAAAATTTGTTTTACATAATCTTATCTATAGGTATATAATATATAAATATATATAAAGAGTTTTTTTTAGATAAGAAAAGATAAGAAATAAAAGAATTCAAATCATATCTATTACTATACTAATCGTAAACCCCTTTCCTAAATTTTCTACCCGCACCCCAGACCCGCGGAACCCCCCTTAACCACTGTATATATATATATATGTTATCGAAACCCTAACCCTAAGCCAAATTCTCTTCCTCCTCTCCTGCGACGGACCAACGGCCACCTGACCGCCTTCCGCCGCCATACGAAACCGCCGCAGGCAGATTCGCACTCCTACGCGCACTGAACACAATCAACCCATCGACCCTACTTCTTGGTAATATATCTCCCTCTTCTCTTGTCATTTTCTAGAACGGTTTGTCCGTACACACTCACAACATAACCCCCTAGGAATCCCTTTAAGCGGGATGAATTGTTGTGCCCTAGTTTGATCGAAAAATTGACCAAAAATTGGCCGAAAAACTGTTCAAGAATAGTCCAAAAATTCAGTCCAAGAACCCATGTTCACACATTCCACCAACCTATTTAATATTTTCAAAATATAATTGAAATTATTTTTTCACAATATAATCATAATTTTTACTGTTCTTTTATTTTTAATAGTTTGTATTATCGGTAAAATTATTCGGCCTTCAAAAGGACAAAAAACTTGGTATTTGAAAACTAAAATTTTGTGATATGGAGTACGCCCCACCAAACGGGACCACCACACCGCGTACCAATTGCACCAAAAGGAGCGTATGGTATAAGCGGACGTGTGGGCTTTCGCAAAAATTGATTCAGACGTGTGTGCACCCCGAAATTAACCTATATCCGTAAAAAGTTCTTGTATTATGACTTTTACAAACAACCACCCTACTTTGTGTGCGCTCACAGGATCGCTACAAAACTTGCACCATTGGATCCGTGGTATCACGCTGGTCCAATGACCCAAGTTTCACGTGATTCCGAGACAGTTGACCGAACTGCCTTTTCGTACGCCCCACGATATGACTTGACAAGCGATTTTGTGATCGGCTCACCAGAATCCAAAATTAGATATATCGTTGAGTTCGTATTGTCGTTTATAATTTGTTTGACCAATAATTTATCCCATTTAGAGACCTTTACCCTAACACATATTTCGGTGCAAAGTGGCCCACATGTGGACCCTACTTTGGCCCAAAATTACCGTTTTAGCCCCTGTGTTCAAATTGGACTTATAGGTAGTCAATCCTAGCTATTTTTTATATTTTAAAATGTTGGTGATGTCTATTTCAGCATTCAGAGACGTTTGTGCTACTCCTACATTTTTTGGTTCGATGTACTCTGTTGTCTTGTATCGTTTCAGCACCAAATAACTGCCAGGCAAGTATATATTGCCATAGTACTATTAAGTTACATTCCTTTATTGCATATTTATTTTCTTGTTATTTATTTTGAATTATTTTTCCATATAAAACTGTGCGTCCAAGAATGACTTAGATGCAACGATGGTTGCGTCGTCTTTTGCCCTATTATTTTTATTATTTATATTGACATAGAATTAAGAGACCATCCCATGATTATGAGGTATCTTTATATCTCCTTCGGCCTGGACATATTTCTTACATGAGTTGTTAGTCTCATATAGATCACGGGCCTGCGTATTGAGTGGCCAACGATACGTACGGGACGTGCGTTAGGGAATAACTAATAATAGAATTGCATGCTAGAAGACTTAGCAGTTATTTAGAGGTATCTTTGTATGGTGGAGACGACATGTATAGTAGCATGGGATGGGGAGGACAACTGTTAGCATAGGGGCTCTCATTGTCATTTACTTTTTCTCTAGGTTGCCACGGATGTGTGTCGAGCATTTATTTACTTTTTCTCTAGATTGGCCACTAGTGACTCGGTTGAGCACTATGTGTGTCGAGCATCTGTGTGAGTCGAGAGCTCCTCATTATGTAGGTTGTCCTCAAAGTGCATTTCACATAGAATGGTTAGGAGACCATTTTGGATATTTATTTTCAGTATATTGTGACATGCTTTTATGTATCTTATTACGTCCCTCCGAGGACCTGGTCCCTTGCCAGGTATAGACAACCAGGAGTATCCGCAGTAGTACGGACCCGGGCCTGACGCATCATTTCCTGTCGAGGAGGTCTTACCCTCTAAGTACCCCTGATTACTTCACAGTGATAGATCCTTTAGTTGTTGTTCTCCTTATTTGACATTTATTTTATATTGGAGTTTCATCCTCCTCTATCATTTTAGTTTTGACATAGTCGACTGGTAGTGGATTTGTCTCCACCCGACTATCATTCTTTTGATACTTCATACTTGAGACTCTTAGTGATTTATTTTGGTATTCTTTACTTGTGCCTGTGGATGAGATATAGATGCATGTGACTTGTATTGACAATATATGTACCACTTATAAATTATTATTCATATTACAACATACGTGTGTATTATGGTTTTTATATATTGGAGTTGCCATATACATATGGCTGGCATGTTTACGTATTCCTAGTCCTACGTATTTTGGGACTAGGCGTGACAACACTTAAGCTTCATGGTGTTGTGGCCGCATGCGAGCTCTCGTCGGGCTTTGGTCGAATAGACACTTAAGCCGCATTGTGACGGAGGCCGCATGGATCTTGTAGCCGTATACGTAGGACACGTGGCATGGCATATTTGTCGAAACAGTTAATGCACTGATGTGACTTATCTTTTCTTGAGCCATCATTTTCACGAGTCTCGAAGCATCTCAGAGTAATGAGTGATGTGTCAGAGCTTCTGACAGACATCAAAATATGTGTCAGGGGGATTTTATGCGGCCTCCCTACTCTTTGGTCATTCAGGCCATATATAGTATACTATGCGGCTTCTCTGCTACTTGGTTGATCAGGTCGCTTCTCTGCTACTCTTTGGTCATAAGCATCAATGATTATCTTGTACATGTACAGACACTGATTCTCGGGAAGACTTGCTACCTTCCTGGAGAATCCCGTGCCATAGTGTACCATGGTTGGATCTATTATACCAGTCGGGGTGGAGAGTATGTAGTGTAGATATGCGATCATACCCATCTTGTATCTTGTATAGTGTTAATCATACACCACATGTATGATTACCCAGGTCATATATCTTGTATCATGTTCCCAAGCCGATCATATGTTAAAGCTAGTACTCACACACTAAGTCATTAATATTCTTGTTCATTGACATATTGCTCATTATTGTATTTACTCTAGTATTTTCTTATTATTTATATCTTATTGTATATATTTTGCATCTTGTATATTCATATCTATTTACTATTATATAGTTTTTATCATTGATTAGAACTGCTGTTAGAGATGTACTCTGCTCCTTTCCTGCCTGGATATTTTTTTTTCCAGATGATACTGAGGACTGGTACCCTACACATTATGGACCTCAGGATATTGTGGGTTGAGAGTCAGAGACCCTGGCTCAGGAGGGACTTATCCCAATTGAGACAGATGACCCGAGTTTAGTAGCTTCTTAGTATTCTTGTACTAGATTTGTCTCTAGCTATTTGTTAGTATTTTTTTCAGACTCATTGATGTATTATTTCAGACTCATGAGTTATATGTGACTATTCTATTCTTTATCTGATTCGTGCTTGTTCCATCTTAGATCTGTGATTGAGTATATTGTTATTGTTGGTGGTTCATTATATTGCTAGATAGATTACCCAGACAGCGTTCTACCGTCGATTCTGCGGCGTAGGCTGGGCGTTGTTCCCGACTTGTACCCTTACATCGGGTGCAGGTCATGACACATTTTTAGTGGTGGCCCATTGTCATGACCCGTACCCGGTGTAAGGGTACTAGTCGGAACAACGCCCAGCCTACGTCGCAGAATCGACAGTAGAACGCTGTCTAGATAATCTATCTAACAATATAATGAACCGCCAATAATGATAGTATACTCAATTACAGAACTAAGATAGAAATGAGCACAATATAATTCCTCCCAAAATCTAGTAATGTATTTCTACTTCCACTCTGGAATGGATAATGGCTGAAGTAAACCTCCTGGCCTCTGCTTCTCGGCTTTCACCTGCTGGCACACTAAGCATCTGGATATAAACTGTGCCACTTCCCTCTTCATGCCATACCATCACACACTCTCTCGCATATCCCGATACATCTTGTTAGCACTTGGATGCATGGAATACAGAGAGCGATGCCTTTCCTGCAATACCTCCTCTCGCAACTCTCCACTAGGCACACACAATCTAACTCCATGCCTCAAAGATCCATCCTCTGCAATAGTAAAATCATCTTCCAATCCTGCTCTCACCTGAGCTTTGATACTCCTCAGAGATACATCATCATACTGTGCTGCCCTGATCCTGTCCATCAAATCTGAGTGTATCTGCAATCCCCACATCTGCATAGCACCACCAGGAACAATCACCTCAATGCCTAAGCTCTCCAAGTCCTCCAACAAATATCGATCCTGCATCAAGAATATAGCTACCGGATACCTGCTCAAAGTATCGGCAACTACATTGGCTTTCCTAGGATGATATTGCAAAGAGTATTCAAAAATCCTTCATCAGTTCCAACCACCGACGCTGCCTCATGTTCAACTCCTTCTGCGTGAAAATGTACTTCAAGCTTTTTTGGTCTGTGAAGATCTCCACATGCTCTCCGTACAAATAATGTTTCCATAACTTCAGGGCAAAGATGACTGCTGCCAACTCCAAATCATGGATAGGATAGTTCTTTTCATAAGGACGCAATTGCCTGGATGCATAGGCAATCACTTTCCCATGCTGCTGAAGAACACAACCAAAACCCTTCCCCGATGCATCACTATAAATAATGAAACCTCCAGACCCTGATGGCAACGTCAAAATAGGAGCAGACATCAACCTCTTCTTCAACTCCTCAAAAGCAACCTGGCAATCCTCCGCCCAAACAAACTCTACATCCTTCCTTGTGAGTCTGGTTATCAGCTCGGCAATCCTTAAAAAATCTTGCATAAACTTCCTGTAGTAGCCTGCCAATCCCAAGAAACTCTTGATCTCTGCTACTGAACTCGGAGTCTTCCAAGATTCCACTGCTAAAATCTTCTTCGGATCCACGAAAATACCATCACCAGTCACAATATGCCCCAATAACTCTACTTTGTCCAAGAAAAACTCACACTTGGACAACTTCCCATACAGCTTCTCCTTCCTCAGCACATCCAACACAATCCTCAAATGCTCCTCATGCTCCTCCGGTGTCCTCGAGTATATGAGTATGTCGTCGATGAATACCACCACAAACTTGTCAAGGTACTGGTGGAACACCTTGTTCATCAAGTTCATAAATACCGTCGGTGCATTAGTCAAACCAAACGGCATCACCATAAACTTGTACTGACCATACCGAGTTCTAAAAGCAGTCTTCGGTATGTCCTCCGCCTTCACCTTCACCTGATGGTAGCCTGATCTCAAATCTATCTTAGAAAACACCTTGGCTCCACTCAATTGATCAAACAGATCATCAATCCATGGCAAAGGATATTTATTCTTGATAGTGAGATTATTCAAAGTCCTGTAATCAATGCACATGCGCACAGATCCATCCTTCTTTGGTACAAACAATACCGGGGCTCCCTATGGTGAAGAACTCAATTTGATAAACCCCTTATCCTGCAATTCGTCCACCTGCTTCTTCAACTCGACCAGCTCGCTGTTGTTTACTCTATAGACATGCTGCAAAATTGGTTCTACACCTGGCACCAAGTCTATAGAAAATTCAATATCTCGATCTGGCGGCAATCCTGGCAATTCCTCATAAAACACATCCAAGAACTTTGCTATCAACGGATGCGGCAACTCCTTGTCTTCCACCATAGCTCCACAAATAATGCCTTCTCCCTGCTCTGCAGCTCCTCTAGCAAACTCGAACTCTGGCTCTCTTGGCGGACCAAACAAAACTCTACCTCCTCTATAATCTATGCTAGCAAGGTGCCTACTCAACCAATCCATCCCGAGTACAATATCGTAGCTCGAAAGTGGCATTACAAGTAGACACGCACTCAACTTTCGGCCTCCCAAAGTAACTCTCTGATCCTTGCAAATATCATTAATCAAGATAATGCCTCCCCCGGTCATGATCTTGCAAGTCCTAAGCAAAGACTCAGCTACCAATCCATGCTTTATAGCAAAAGAAATAGTTACAAAACTATGGGAAGCACCACTATCAATCAAAGCTAAAGCTGGAATGGAATCAAGAAGAATAGAATCTGCGATGACATCTCCGGTGGGTTCATCCTCCTCGACGGTCATAGCAAACGCTCGTCCCTGTCGAGCACCTCCCTGCTGCTGATGCTGGACAAAATGCTACTGCTGTGTCGGAAGCGGTCCCCTCGGCTGTGCTGCAGGTGGTCTCGTCTGTGCCCTCGGAGCTGGAGCTGCTCCCTGAACTGCACGACGAGGATACTCCCTCGATTGATGCCCTTCAGTACCACAATACAAACAAACTCCTAGCCTTCTCCTGCAAACTTTCCAGATATGGCCGGGCTTCTTGCAGTAGTTGTATGGAGCTTGCTGTAACTTTCTCTACTACTGAGGTACCTGGTAAAAAGGCACTCTAGCTGGAGTCTGGTTCTACTGTGGCTGCTGGAAAGGTTTGGACTGGAAATGAGGACGTTCGGCAGATATTGCATTGCCGTTGGCCCCCAGAAAAGAATTACGGTCCCTCTTGGCTTCAAACCCAATTCTCACTCAACCTTACGTGCCTCCACAAGTATCTCTGAGTATGTCTCATAAAAAGACGGAATAAGAATCTTCACTTCCCAGTTTAGACCCTCACGGAAACGAATGGCTCGAACCTCCGGCTCCCTCACTAGGTACTCTGCAAATCGGCTCAACCTACCGAACTCCGCAGTATTTTCCTCCACAGACATGCTCTCCTGAATGAGACTCAAACTGTCTCCCCAAGTCTAGCCTGTCTGCCCGAGCGAAAAACTTCTTCTTGAAAAGGTCCTTGAATACCTCCCAAGATTGTCCTGCGTCAACCAGAACCGGCTCATTCCTGAACCAAGTGCGAGCGACATCGAACATATGAAGTCCTCCTCAACCTTCAGATCCTCAGAAAGATGGGACACCCTCATAAGACGCTTAATGTCCTCGATCCAATCATCAGCATAGACGATGCCCTCCGTCCCCTTGAAAACCCTAGGCTCCAGTTTCTTGAAGTCCTAAATGTTACCTGGCCGAAGCTGAGCAACCTGAGGAACATCCTGCTGCTGGATCGGAACTCCTCTCTCAACTACAGTACGAGCAAGCTGATGAGCACTCTCGATGCCCTATCGTAGAACGTCGGTCTGCCTCTGATGTGCCTCTGACTAAGCCCTCTGTGCCTCGAGCATCTCACAAAATAGTATAAATATCTGTGACGCCTCGGCTGGCACAGGAGGTGGAGGTGGAAGCCCCTCAGATACAACTGGCATACTCCTCTAAGTAGGTGGTAGACCTCCGAAAGTAGTTGACACTCCAATCACAGGAGAAGTAACTGGTACAGGCCCTCGGGATGTCGCAGACCTCTCAGAAACTGCTCTCCCCTGCTGCAATCTAGTCTTAGGCGGCATCCTGAGACAAAGCGAAAGAAAGAATCAATATGGCACAAGATGTAAGATATTCAAGGAAATGACAGTTTAAGAGATCAAGTATCAATATCAAAGGAGAATAGTTGAATCAAAAAAAATTTCCTAGATGTGTTTGAGTATCTCAGCCTATTTCCTATATCCTATTGTAGGCTCGCGGTAGTACAACTAAATTGTCACACTACCACGATATCACATACTTTGTGAAGCTAGACCTGCATGGGCCACCACCAAAAATGTGTCACGACCCACAACTGGTGTAAGGGTACTAGTCGGAACAACGCCCAGCCTACGCCACTGAATCGGCGGTAGAACGCTGTCTAGATAATCTATCTAACAATATAATAAACCACCAATAATGATAGTATACTCAATCACAGAACTAAGATAGAAATGAGCACGAATCAGATAAAGAATAGAATAGTCACAATACAACTCATGAGTCTAAAATAATACATCAATGAGTTTGAAGAATAACAGAATAAGCTGGAGACAAATCCAGTACAAAGAATACTATGAAGCTATAACTTCAGGGTCAACTGTCTCAGTTGGGATAAGTCCCTTCTGAGTCAGGGTCTCAGAATCTAAACCCACAACATCCTGGGGTCCATAATAGGTAGGGTACCACTCCTCAGTGTCATCTGGAAAAATATATCCAGTCAGGAAAGGAGCAGAGTACATCTCTAACATCAGTTCTAATCAATGATAAAAACTATGTAACAGTAAATAGCTGTGGATAAACAAGATGCACAATAGATACAAGAGATATATATACAATAAGGGAATACTGGAAATAAATACAATAATGAATAATATGCCAATGAAACAAGAATACTAATGACTAAGTGTGTGAGAACTAGCTTAACATGTGATCGGCTTGGGCAAGATGCAATACGGCCTGGCTAATCATACGTACGGTGTATGATCAACACTATTCAGTAATCAGTACTTGATACAATAGTGATATTGATCACATATCGATACTAATACTCTCCACCCCCGACTGGTATAATAGATCCAACCACGGTATGCTATGGCACGAAATTCCCCAAGAAGATAGCTAGTCTTCCCGAGAATCGGTGTCTGTACATGTACAAGATAACCAATGAAACAATACTTGTACCATATACACCATATACCAAGGAATAACATCTCATGACGAGATCCGGATATACCAATCCGTGTAACCATAGTGTCAAAAGAACATGGATATCTACACTAGATACAATGAACATAGAGGATATCATAAATGAGAAACTATCAGAGAATGTACTCGCCTGAAGTCCAATGAATAGTCTCACAAATGTCTGACTCGGTGCCTCAAAGACCTAGATATGAAATACAACATCAATACAAGGTCCCGAAAAGAGAATAAGTTAAACTAGTTAACTTCTAGGTCAATAAGTCAATTCTAAGTCAAAAGTCAACTATGGTCAACTCTAAGTCAACTATGGTCAACTATGGTCAAACCAAGGTCCACTATCTATTTCTAAGTTGCACAAGTCTAACACAAAAATCTTGGATAAAGATATTAAAATCTAAGTCATAAAACCACATCCTGAAATATTAGGATACCGTATCTCCGGATACGTAAATTCTAAGGTAAACATCACAATACATATATATCAAACAAATATGTATAATAATATAGAATATTAATTTACACATCAAATAGGTACTATAGTTTTGAACCAACTTGGTATCTCCATAAAAATCATAAACTTGATACCCAAACCCCGTATCTTGAGTATCCCACTTACCTTGGTTTCCACAAGGTAATACTCAATACCTTGATATAGTAATTACCCTCATATATAATATATAAATATATACTAATATTATATATTAAGAAATATAGCAATAATGGTATATTATCTCAATTTCAATATATATATATATATACATATATATATATAAATATAGTATATAAACACATATATAATAATTTGCCTAACTGTCGCTGAAAGCAGTGTTAAAAAACACTGATACTCTGATACACAGCCTTTAGTGATAGTTTTGGCTGTCACTGAACTGCCGTCGCTACTGCTGTCTGGAATCTGCACTACTACTGCTGTTTTGGTGACGGTTTACAACTGTCACCATTCTCGCCGTCGCTGCTGCTGCATTAATGTTCCCGCTTCTGCTGGATTAATGACAGTCGGCTGCTGTCATTAATAGCCCGCCACTGCTACAGTGGCTGCTGTTATATTAATGACAGCGGCTGCTGTTATTAATAGCCCCGAGCTAAAAACCTAAAAAAAAAAAAATATATATATATATATATATATATATATATATATATATATATATATATATATATATATATATATATATATATATCATCCACTTAAATATAAATATATATATATATATATCTATATATATAATAACTATACACCCTCTCATAATATTATGTATATAATAATATAGCAACAACACACACATACAACATATATAATAATAATTATACATCCATACATATATATAAATAATCATATAATAACTATAAATAATCTAATTACTTAATAAAACATACCTATATATTTTATAAAATATATTTATATATTTTATATTCCTAACATATATTATAACATATATATTAATGCATGTAGAAGAAAGCTACATATATATTTTATTCTATTGGTACATATATAATACATAGATCTATGCTATAATAAACACTATAATAAATACACTATAATACATATATAATATCTACATATATATACATAATTATAATTCAAGAATTAAAGCACAATTAATTAGATCTACACATAAACACACAAAAATGGAGAGTATCACACCGTATCCCACTAGATCTAGGATACGCATGTGACACGAGTCCACCACACATCCAATTGTACCCCGAAGGACACAAGCAAGTCACATATAATATTTATTAACAAAATAAAGTATCAAATGTAGATCTACGTGTCCGTGTCAAAATACGACATATACAAAGTACCGTGTCGGAGGAAAAATTCTCAAAATAACACGTATCACCAAATTGTTGGGATATGACCTACTCGTACCCAATTGTGGACACAACACTAGCCCTAAACACATAAACATATGCCAAAGTGATCTATAGGATCAATTGACACACACAACAAAAGTTATTTTCGGAATTCCCCCAAAATTGACACAAAAAGTACCATAACTTTCTCCATAGGTCTCCTATGAACACAAAACCAAACCTTATGGGTAGTACATACATATGGGTTAATTATTCATGATTAAATATCAGATTTAGAAGCTATTTTAAGGAAAAAACTGAATTATACCTATTGGGAGATGAATTCCCAATGAAACCTCCAATTGAGATAAAATTACCTCTAAATTGTAGATCCTTGTTCCTCTTTGTAGATCCTTGCTTTCTCCTTCTAGATCCTTGTTTCTCAAGTCTTTAATGGTGATTTGGAAAGGAATTGGAATAAATTTGGTAGGAAAATGAAATGGGAATGAAAAAAATTTGGTAGAGGAAAATTCTAGATCTAGATTTGGAATAAAAAAGAGGAGAGAGAATTTCCCCCCTCTTTCTATATAGGCCGGCCCCTTTTCTCTCCCTCAAGTAATTATGAAATGTTCATTATACCCCTTGGGGCCTCTCATAAGGAAATAATTAAGGAATGAAGCTTCTAGTCTAATGATTTAATTAATTTAATCCATCTCCTTAACAATAGGCTTTCTAAATGGGCTAAGTCTAACTAATTAATTCATGTTGGTCCATGGGTCCAAACTAAACTAGTTAGGTCCACTAACACAAGTCTAAATTAAATAAATATTTTTTAACAATAATTAAATAATTCAACAAATAATTATTTACCATGTACAATATTTAATTAAATAGGAAATGACTAAAATACCCTTTCCTAGAAAATGTGGTAGTGACACCCATGCAGGTCCTTGAGGTCATAATTAGTGCGATTCGTAGTGGTGCTCTGAATTGAGTACTATTATGAGCCTGAATTAGGATATAGGCTATATGCTGAGAATACTCAATCACACCTAGGAAAATTCTTTTGATTCATTCTACTATTTTTCTTTGATATTGATATTTGATCTTTTAATCTGTCCTTTCCTTGAGTGTCTTACATATTATGCCATATTGATTCTTTCTTTTGCCTTATCTCATGATGCCGCCTAAGAGTAGATTATAGCAGGGAGAGCAATTTCTGAGAGGTCCGCAATATCCCGAGGGCCTGCACCAGTTACTTCTCCGATGTTTAGAGTATTAGCTACTTTTAGAGGTCCACCACCTACTCAGAGGACTTTGCCAGCTGTATCTGAGAGGCTTCCACATCCACCTCATGTGCCAGCAGAGATAACACAGATGTTTACAATATTTTATGAGATGCTCGAGGCACAGAGGGCTCAGTCAGAGGCACATCAGAGCCAGACCCGACGTTCTACGATAGAGCATTGAGAGTGCTCATCAGCTTGCTCATGTCGTAGTCGAGAGGGGAGTTCTGGTCCAACAACAAGTTGTTCTTCAGGTTGCTCAGCTTCGGCCAGGCAATATTCAGGACTTCAAGAAGCTGGAGCCTAGGGTCTTCAAGGGGATGGAGGGCATCATCTATGCTGATAATTAGCTCGAGGATATTTAGCGTCTTATGAGGGTATTTCATCTTTCTGAGGATCTGAAGGTTAAGGTGGTAGGACTTCAACTGTTCGACGTCGCTCGCACTTGGTTCAGGAATGAGCCGATTCTTGTTGACGCGGGACAATCTAGGAAGGTATTCAAGGAGCCCTTCAAGAAGAAGTTTTTTGCTCGGGCAGACAGGCTAGACTTGGGGAGACAGTTTGAGAGTCTCATTCAGGGGAGCATGTCTGTGGAGGAGTATGCTGCAAAGTTCGGCAGGTTAAGCCGATTTACAGAGTATTTGGTGAGAGAACCGGAGGTTCGGGCTATTCGTTTTCGTGAGGGTGTAAACTGGCAAGTGAAGATCCTTATTCCGTTATTTTATGAGACCTACGCAGAGATACTTGCGGAGGCGCACAAGGTTGAGCGGGAGTTGGGTTTGAAGCCCAAAAAAGACTGACATTCTTTCCAGGGGGCAAACAGTAGTGTAGTATTTGCAAAATATCCTCATTTCTAGTCCAGGCCTTTCCAGCAACCACAGCAGCACTAGACTCCAGCTAGGGCACCGTTTCATCAGGCACCACAGCAATAGAGGCAGTTACAGCAATCTTTCTGCCATTTTGACAAGAAGCCCGACCATATCTAGGAAGTTTGCATCAAGAGACTAGGAGTTTGTTTGTATTGTGGTATTGAAGGGCATAAGCTGAGAGAGTATCCTCGTCGTGCAGTTCAGGGAGCATCTTCAGCTCTTAGGGCACAGGCGAGACCACCTGCAGTACAGCCGAGGGGACCACTTTCGACACAACAGCAGTTTTATATCCAGCATCAGCAGCAGGGAGGTGCACGTCAGGGAAGATCATTTGCTATGACTGTCGAGGAGGATGAACCCACCAGAGATGTCATCACAGGTTCTATTCTTCTTGATTCCATTCCAGCTTTAGCTTTGTTTGATAGTGGTGCTTCCTATAGTTTTATATCTGTTTCTTTTGCTCTAAAGCATGGTTTGGTAGCTGAGTCTTTGCTTAGGACTTGCAAGATCATGATCGGAGGAGGCATTATCCTGGTTAATAATATTTGCAAGGATCGAAGAGTTACTTTAGGAGGCCCGGAGTTGAGTGCGTGTCTACTTGTAATACCACTTCCGAGCTACGATATTATACTCGGGATGGATTGGTTGAGTAGGCACCGTGCTAGTATAGATTGTAGAGGAGGTAGAGTTTTGTTTGGTCTGGCGGGAGAGCCAGAGTTTGAGTTTGCTAGAGGAGCTACAAAGCAGGGAAAATACATTATTTATGGCGCTATGGTAGAAGACAAAGAGTTGCCGCATCCGTTGATAGCAGAGTTCTTGGATGTGTTTCCTGAGGAATTGCCAGGGTTGCCGCCAAATCGAGATATTGAATTCTCTATAGACTTGGTACCAAGTGCAGAACCAATTTTGCAACATATCTATAGAGTAAACAATAACGAGCTGGTCGAGCTGAAGAAGCAGGTGGACGAATTATAGGATAAGGGGTTTATCAGATCGAGTTCTTCACCGTTGGAAGCCCCGATATTGTTTGTACCAAAGAAGGATGGATCGATGCGCATGTGCATTGATTACAGGGCTTTAAATAATCTTACTATCAAGAATAAGTACCATTTTCCACGGATTAATGATCTGTTCGATCAGTTGAGTGGTGCCAAGATATTTTCTAAGATAGATTTGAGATCAGGCTACCATCAGGTGAAGGTGAAGCCGGAGGACATACCGAAGACTCTTTTAGAACTCGGTATGGTCAGTACGAATTTATGGTGATGTCGTTTGGGTTAACTAATGCACCGACGGTATTTGTGAACTTGATGAACAAGGTATTCCATCAGTACCTTGACAAATTCATGGTAGTGTTCATCGACGACATACTCATATACTCGAAGACACCGGAGGAATATGAGCATCTATGGATTGTGTTGGATGTGCTGAAAAAGGAGAAGCTATATGGGAAGTTGTCCAAGTATGAGTTTTTTCTGGACAAGGTGGAATTCTTGGGAAATGTTGTGACTGGTGATGGTATTTTAGTGGATCCGAAAAAGATTGCAGCAGTAGAATCTTGGAAGACCCCGAGTTCGGTAGCAAAAATTAGGAGTTTCTTGGGATTGGCAGGCTCCTATTAAAAGTTTTTATAAGATTTTTTAAGGATTGCCGAGTCGATGACCAGACTCACCAGGAAGGATGTAGAGTTTTTTTGGACGGAGGATTGCCAGGTTGCTTTTGAGGAATTGAAGAGAAGGTTGACGTCTGCTCCTATTTTGACATTGCCATCAGGGTCAGGAGGTTTTACTATTTATAGTGATGCATCGGGGAAAGGTTTGGGTTGTGTTCCTCAGCAGAATAAGAAAGTGATTGCCTATGCATTCAGGCAATCCTCATGAAAAAAACTATCATAACCATGATTTGGAGTTGGTAGCAGTCATCTTCGCCCTGAAGTTGTGGAAATATTATTTGTACGGAGAGCGTATGGAGATCTTCACAGGCCACAAGCGCTTGAAGTACGTTTTCACGCAGAAGGAGTTAAACAATAGGCCACGTCGGTGGTTGGAACTGATAAAGGATTTTGATATATCTTTGCAGTATCATCATGAGAAAGCTAATATAGTTGTCGATGCTTTGAGCAGGTATCCGATAGCTATGTTCTTGTCACAGGATCAATATTTGTTGGAGGACTTGAAGAACTTGAGCATTAAGGTGATAGTTTCTGGTTGTGCTATGTAGATGTAGGGATTGCAGATACATTCAGGTTTGATGGACAGGATCAGGGCAGCCAGTATGAAGATATATCTCTGAGAAGCATCAGAGCTCAGGTGAGAGCAGGATTAGAGGATAATTTCACCATTGCTGAGGATGGATCTTTGAGGCATGGAGTTAGGTTGTGTGTGCCTAGTGGGAAGCTGCATGAGGAGGTGTTGCAGGAAGCGCATCGCTCTCAGTATTCCATACATCTAGGTGCCAACAAGATGTATCGGGATATGCAAAAGAGTGTGTGGTGGTATGGCATGAAGAGGGAAGTGGCACAGTTTGTATCCAAATGCTTAGTGTGCCAGCAGGTGAAAGCCGAGAGGCAGAGGCCAGGAGGTTTACTTCAGCTATTACCCATTCTAGAGTGGAAGTGGGAGCACATTACTATAGATTTTGTGTTCGGATTTCCACGATCTCCAGGTGGAAAAGATCCAATTTAGGTCATCGTTGATAGGTTGACCAAGTCGGCCCACTTTTTGCCTTTCAAGGTGGATTTGTCTACGGAGAAGCTAGCAGAGATATATGTGAGGCAGATCATTAGGATACCTGGAGTTCTCGTCAGTATAGTCTCGAATCGAGATAGTCATTTTATTTCTCATTTCTGGAGGAGTTTGTAGGAGAGTTTGGGCACTCAGCTCAAGTTCAGTATTGTATATCATCCCCAGACAGATGGGCAGTCAGAAAGAACTATTCAGACTCTCAAGGATATGTTGCACACTTGTGTACTAGATTTTGGGGGTTCTTGGGAGGACCATCTTTATTTGGTAGAGTTTGCTTATAACAACAGCTACCAGACTAGTATAGAGATGTCACCTTTCGAAGCTCTGTACGGTCGAAGGTGTCGTACTCCCTTGTCATGGGACGATATTGGAGAGAGAGTTTTGCTTGGACCATAGATGGTGGTAGATGCAGCAGAGAAGGTTCAGTTGATCAGAGAAAGACTTCGTGTGGCGCAGGACAGACAGCGGCATTGGGCCGATAGCCAACGGAGACCTTTGGAGTTCGAGGTATAGTTAGATTTTTGTTTTGTACTTGTTATTGGTTGTTTGTTATAGATTATGTTCTTATGGTGGTGTTTTGTTCTAGGTGGGTGGTTTGGTGTTTTTGAGGATTTCTCCGACACGAAGCACGATTTACTTCGGTGGAGGCGGAAAGCTTAGTCCGTGATTCATCGAACCTTTCACTATTCTAGTGAGGATCGGTGCAGTTGCTTATAGACTAGACTTGCCACCAGCATTGGAGGGAGTGCATAACGTATTTTATGTATCATAGTTGAGACGGTACGTGGCAGATCCTAGTCATGTATTGGATCACTCGGAGATAGAGGTGGGCCCTACTCTTAGCTATCCAGAGCAACCAGTTGAGATTCTGGATTGGAGAGAGAATGTGCTGAGGAACCAGACTATTTCTTTGGTGCGCATCGCATGGAGACATCACTCTCCGGGGGAATCTACCTGGGAGAGAGAGGATGAAATGCGAGAGCGTTATCCATATTTTTTTGTGTCACGACCCGCACCCAGAAAATCGGGCATGAGTCGTGGGTACGTCCAGCCTACGCCGCAGCATCGACGGTAGAACGTTGTCTAGGTCAACTATCTAGCTAACAATATCACGCAATCAATATATAAACCTGTCAAGATCTCAACTCCAAACGGAGGAGCAATATCATAATGATAATCAAGTACTTAATCACGAATCTAAGCATGATAAGATAACAAAGAAAACTAACAGCTATAAAGTCTAACCAACAACTACTACAACAACCACAACATCAATAATAATAATAATACATCATCCAAAATTATATATAATACAAGGTCTCAATCCAAAACCGGAGACAAATCCGGTGCTAAAAGATAATAAAAATAATAACAAGGTCCTAGTGATCCCGGCTACCAACCTGGAAATCACTCCTAAACTAGAGGGTCCCTGTCTGCACCATCGAAAGGCTCAGGTCCATAAAACGTCGGACACCAATCCTCCGGATACTCAGGAAAAATATGTCCAGTTAGGACTGGAGCAAGTACACCTCTAACAACAGTTCCATTTAAATGATAAAAACAATAAAACAGTTATAGCAAGTAGCAAGAAGAATGAAGCAAGTATGAAACAAGAAAATATACATATCACTGGTGTATAAAGATAAAGATGCATGGATATCAGAAGCAAGATAGTAATAACTGTAAGGTGCAAGAAATCTAAACTAAGAGTAAGTCTGTGCACAAGAATGTGTAGTGAGTCCAGCATGAAAAATATGTAGTGAGTCAAGTCCAGAAACATGTAAGTGAGACCAGCAAGAAATGCAAGAGAGTCTAGACTATAAGGAATGAACTCGGTGTCTTTGAAATACTTGTTTCGACATATAAACGGCTAGGGGTAAGTACGGCTCATCGCGCACTGGGTGCGCGGCTGCTATCATTCCAGATTAGACCAAAGGAGGTAATTCCTGATGGGAATGTTTACATGTCTACTCGAGTATTTTCCCGCCCCGACTAATACAAGTGAATCCAAGACCCGATACGTAAATCAAGTATGAGTCCAGCCTGAAACATGAGTGACGCCTGTAGTGATGCCTGTAGGTGATGCCAGTGGTGATTCCAGAATAGAGGCCCAAAACATGAAATGTACGTGTCACAAGTAAATAAATCCAAAAATACCAGTCAGTGTCCCGTGTTGTGCCAGAATAATCAGATGATACTATACTAGAAGCTAAATCATAATAATCATCAGATAATGAAAACTATCAGAGAATGTACTCGCCCGACGTCCTAAGCAACTAGCGATCCAAACTGGTGTCGCAAGGACCTGATGCAAAAAGTAAGTTAAACAGGGTTCTAATGGATTAAACAGATATAAAATAACTAAAAATAGGCTTCTAGGGTCGTTCTAGGTCAAACGGGTCAAACCGGTAAAATCTGAGTCAAAAAGTCAACTCTGGGTCCAAAAAGTCAACTCTAGGTCAAAACTAGGTCAAAAGTTCACTTTGGCGGTCAACCGGGTCAACTACGGTCAAGTCTAGGTCAAACTAGGGTGCTCCTGAAATTCTAGATCAAAACTAGGTCATTAAGCTAATAAACCCTCAAACTCGCCTCCTTGAGATACCGGGATACCCTCGGTATCCGATACCTCACCCTACGCTATACGCCCCGTCTATACCCGCTAAAACCTATGCTAGCACGCGTAAATATATACACATAAGCATATAAAAATTACTCTAATACTATTCCTAGGCCATTGCTCAAATACCCCGCTCAAAACTCAATACCTTGGTGAGATACCTTGATATCTCAAGGTATTGGGATACTCTCCAATACCCCTCTAACTACCCATCTAGTTAGCTATCTAGGTATCTAGATATGCTCCTAGTTAATAATCTAGGCTAGAAAATATATATCTATCATATATTATACATATCTAAGTATCTATGTATATATATATATATATAGGTATCCACAACCACAACATATACATACCTTACCTAAACTCATATATATGTATATATACATCTATCTAGATATCTATAGATATATATAGCTATAGGTATATATATATATATATCTATACCTTAGATAGATATAACTATCTATCTATTCATTACCTACCTATCTATAGATATATCTATCTAATCTATCTAACTATCTATCTATTAATCTACATATCTATCTAGCTATATAACTATATATCTATCTATCTTTCTATTTATGAATCTATCTATCAAACTATCTTTCTATCTTAACTAACTATCTAGTTATATATATCTATATATAGATCTATCTAATCTATGTATTTATCTAGATATCTAGATATCTATCTACTTATCCATCTATTTATCTAACTATCTATCTATCTATTTAACTATCTATCTATTTATCAACTTATCTATCTACCTAGTTATCTATCTATCTATATATCTAGTTAACTATCTATCTACCAATCTATCTACGTATCCAACTCTCTCCTAGCAGCTACTGGCGCCGCTACACGCTGCTACGCACTGTAGGGGGGGATGCTGCTGCTGCTGCTGCTGTTCATGCTGCTGCTGCAGCTGTTCATGCTGCTGCTGTAGCTGCTGTTCTGTCCTGCCTCCCCCCTCTCACTCTCACACACACACGACCACACACACAATCACATACAAACACACGCACACCTATATACATATATATATACCACTATATATATACAATCATACATATATATATACACTCTAACAAATATATATACATTCTAACACACACACACTAACATATACACTAACACACACACACACACTTATGCATATAAACACATATCTATATATATACACATACAGATATCTATATATACATACACACACTACTATATATATATACATATACACACATACACAAACTCATATATATATATATATATATATATATATAAACACTCACTCACACTCACACACACACTCACCTACACATACACTAACACCAACACACACAAACACTCACTAACACACTCACATATACATAAACACACACATACATATATATATATATAGAAACACATACACAAATATATATATATATATATATATATATATATATATATATATATATATACATATATATATATAAACACAACACACACACAATGCACAATGCCCCACCAACGCACGCCCAACGACCCCGACACGCACAAACACCTATAAATATATAAAATATAATCCGAGAATTCTAGAACACACTCTACGATGCTAACCTAACGTGCACACAAGCCTGAAACTAAGAAACTACGTCGAAATGGCCGTTCGGTCATTTCGACGAACACGCGGTGTGCGGTTCGAAAAATCTCCTGAAACGCACACCAAACCAACTCAGAATCGGCCCAAAATTTACCCACGGGTTCTAAATGATGTCTAGATCCTAGAAAAAAATACTAATGTGTCGATTCTATGTCCATGGCAGAAACGCGCACGAACTTAGAATCGGCGACGACGAAAATCCCTAAAATGCCCGAAACGCCCATTTCTTCGCGACACGGTTTTCCGTGTCCGAACGGAGACACATACTCACCCTCAAGACACCCGACAACGTCTACCTAGGTCCATCTAACCTAGGGCATTACCCAAAATTGGGTCAATTTTGGATTCCACCTGAAATTGACATAAAATCTAATGTCAAAGTCTCCAAACATAACCAAACTAGTTCCAACTTTCTCCCACGGGTAGCCTAAGGGTCTAAAAAGGTTCTAAACTATTAATTACACTATATAAGAGTAATTACAAGGAGAAAAATTAGGGTTTACCTCTTTGGAGTTGGAATCCTAAGCCAAAGTCTCCAAAAAGCTCCAAATCCATCAAACCAAGCTTCCAAGCTCCCAAATCTAGCTCCAACACAAAATCTAAGCTCTACCCACCTAGGTTGGGGAAGAATGCAAGGTTAGGGTTAGCAACCATGGAGAATAGAAGAAGAAAGAAGAGAAATAGGAGTACTTACTTGGAGTGGGAAGTAAAAAGGAAGAAGAAATAGGAGTGGAGAAGAAGAAGAAGTGAAGAAGAAGAATAAAATGGAACAAGGGGGAGGGGGCTATTGTGTTATGCACGGGTAGGGGCTGGTTTGGTCGGCCATGGTGTAAAATAGGTTTCACTAATTCTCCAAATGCCCAAAATGCCCCCCTCTCACTTGGTTTTTGGTTTTGGGTTCCAAAAGCACTCAAACTAACTCCAAATCTCTCCAACTAACCCACTAAAAATATAATAAATATTCTAAACCCAAAAATAAGTCTCACAGAGGTGTGGGCTGGGTCGGACATGGGTCCACTAGGGTCTGAAATGGGTCCAGGCTAGCCAAAACCCTAAAACAATCAATAAAAATATAATACAATCATTAATTAAATATAAATACAATTAAATAATAATAATACACAATTAACTAAATTAAAATAAAAAAATATCCGGCTTTGGAAATGGGGTGGTGACAAGCCTATCCTCCTTAGAAAATTTCGTCCTCGAAATTTAAAGTCAATCGCACTCCCTCTAGGTCAAACCCCCAACAATCACAGTCAAGAAATTCTACCTAAACAACATGCAAGATCATGGTCTTACTGGTCGTGTTATCACAGTCTTAATCAGGGTCACTACACTATCTACCACAGTACAAAGAAAGTCTAACAGGTACTAATGAAACACACCACAAGGAATAGAAAGGACAGGAAGAAGAATAAAAAGACAAACCTGCTAACCCGACACCCGTAGCATCGGCCTCCTCGACCGTCAACGCATAAGCCTTGCCCTGCTGGGGTGTATCCCTCTGCTGGTACGGGACATGATGCTGTGCCACAGGCGGCCTAGCTCCAACTCTCTGATCCTTTGCTCCACGAAATAGAGGTGCAGTGCGGCAATCTCGCATCTGGTGAGCAGCGAATCCACAGAAAAAATACACCTTCAGCCTCCTCCTACAAACATCCTAAGTGTGTCCTGCCTTTCTGCAGTAGGCACAAGTGGGCACCCTCTAATCCTGACCCTACTGCGCTGCCCTCTGCATATAGGGATGCTTAGCCGGTCTCGCACTACCACTCGCACTGCCTGAATCATTCCTGCCTCTCTTGGACTTGAGCTCCAAGTCATCCTCTGCTCTCTGAGCATCTGCTATTATCTGCTCGAAAGTTGCCTCGCGGTCGCTCCTAGTCAAAGACTTGAACGCCATAACCAAGCCCTTGCGAAACTTCCTTGCCTTTGCTGCCTCACTCAAGCCCTCAACAAATCTGCCCAGACGGCAGAACTCCACTGCGTACTCATCCACCGTCATGCTCCCTTGGACGAGTGCCTCGAACTGGCTCTCCAAAGCACTGAGCGGAACATCTGGGAAAAATTTCTCCTTAAAAAGCCTCTTGAAAGCCTCCCAAGTCAGCCCTGGCACCGCGATCCTCGTATCTGTATGATACCATGTCAAGGTGAGGTCGAACATCTGACTGCCCGCTGCCTCTATCTGTATACTGTCTGGAATCTGTGCCAACCTGAAGATCCCCTCGATCTACTCTATCCAGTCATCAGCGTACAGGATTCCTTCTATACCACGGAACTCCTTGGGCCGCATCCTCTGGAAGTCAATAATGCTGCCTGGCCTCGGATGCTATGCCTGATCTGCCTGTGGCTGAATCTGTGCCACCCTGTCCACTGCCGTCATGGCCACCTGGTGGGCGTTCTCAATGCCCAGCCTCATCACATCCACCAGACAGTGCTGCGCTTTCATCATCTCTCTGAAGAACGCAAACAACTGCGCGGCATCTACTTGTGCAGGAAGTGGTGGAGGAACCACCGGAATGACTGGGGTAGTCCTCGGATCGACAGGTGAAGGAGGATCCCCGAGAGAAACAGAAGTTCCCTTAACCGCAGGAGTGGTGAGTGGAGCGGTAGCAGCTGCCTGAATAGGAGCTGGACGAGAGGTAGCAGACCTCTCGGTGGCAACTGCTGGAACGGTATGATGGGATCGTGTCTTCAGAAGCATCCTGAACACAGATCAAAAGAAGTTAATACGGCGCAAGATGAGATATCATCAAAGAAGGACAGTAATATTTCAAAAGAAAGCAATTTCAGAATAATTAGATTGGAATTGTTCCTAGTCATGATTGAGTACACTCTCATCCTAGTTCCTAGATCCTATAACAGGTTCGCAGCAGTACAACTAAATTGTTGTACCACCACGATATCGCACTAATTATGAATCGAGACCTGCATGGGCCACCACCAAAAATGTATCATAACCCGCACCCGAAAAATCGGGCATGAGTCATGGGTACGTCCAGCCTACGCCGCAGCATCGGCGGTAGAACGCTGTCTAGGTCAACTATCTAGCTAACAATATCACGCAATCAATATATAAATCTGTCAAGATCTCAACTCCATACGGAGGAGCAATATCATAATGATAATCAAGTACTCAATCACGAATCTAAGCACGATAAGATAACAAAGAAAACTAACAGCTATAAAGTCTAACCAACAACTACTACAACAACCACAACATCAATAATAATAATAATACATCATCCAAAATTATATATAATACAAGTTCTCAATAAATCGGAGACAAATTCGGTGCTAAAAGCTAATAAAAATAATAACAAGGTCCTAGTGATCCCGGCTACCGACTCAGAAATCACTCCTAAACTAGAGGGTCCCTGTCTACACCATCGACAGGCTCAGGTCCATAAAATGTCGGACACCAATCCTCCGGATACTCTGGAAAAATATGTCCAGTCAGGACTGGAGCAAGTACACCTCTAACAGCAGTTCCATTTAAATGATAAAAACTATAAAACAGTTATAGGAAGTAGCAAGAAGAATAAAGCAAGTATGAAATAAGAAAATATACATATCACTGGTGCATAAAGATAATGATGCATGGATATTAGAAGCAAGATAGTAATAACTGTAAGGTGCAAGAAATCTAAACTAAGAGTAAGTCTGTGCACAAGAACGTGTAGTGAGTCCAGCATAAAAAATATGTAGTGAGTCAAGTCCAGAAACATGTAAGTGAGACCAGCAAGAAATGCAAGAGAGTCCAGACTATAAAGAATAAATTCGGTGTCTTTGAAATACTTATTTCGACATGTAAACGGCTAGGGGTAAGTATGGTTCACCGCGCACTGGGTGCGCGGCTGCTATCATTCCAGATTAGACCAGAGGAGGTGATTTCTGATGATTCCAGATGGGAATGTTTACATATCTAATCGAGTGTTTTCTCGCCCCGACTAATACAAGTGAATCCAAGACCCGACACATAAATCAAGTATGAGTCCAGCCTGAAACATGAGTGACGTTTGTAGTGATGCCTGTAGGTGATGCCAGTAGTAATTCCAGAATAGAGGCTAGAAATGTAAAATGTACGTATCACAAGTAAATAAATCCAAAAATACCAGTCAGTGTCCCGTGTTGTGCCAGAATAATCAGATGATACTATAATAGAAGCTGAATCATAATAACATCAGATAATGAAAACTATCAGAGAATGTACTCGCCTGACGTCCTGAGCAACTAGCGATCCGAACTGGTATCCCAAGGACCTGATGCGAAAAGCAAGGTTAAACAGGGTTTTAATGGGTTAAACAGATATAAAATAACTAAAAACAGGCTTCTAGGGTCATTCTAGGTTAAACGGGTCAAACCGGTAAAATTTGGGTCAAAAAGTCAACTCTGGGTCCAAAAAGTCAACTCTAGGTCAAAACTAGGTCAAAAGTTCACTTTGGCGGTCAACCGGGTCAACTACGGTCAAGTCTAGGTCAAACTAGGGTGCTCCTGAAATTCTAGGTCAAAACTAGGTCATTAAGCTAATAAACCCTCAAACTCGCCTCCTTGAGATACCGGGATACCCTCGGTATCCGATACCTCACCCTACGCTATACGCCCGTCTATACCCGTTAAAACCTGTGCTAGTACGCATAAATATATACACATAAGCATATAAAAATCACTCCAATACTATTCCTAGGCCATTGCTCAAATAACCCGCTCGAAACTCAATACCTTGGTGAGATACCTTGATATCTCAAGGTATTGGGATACTCTCCAATACCCCTCTAACTACCCCTCTAGTTAGCTATCTAGGTATATAGATATGCTCCTAGTTAATAATCTAGGCTAAAAAATATATATCTATCATATATTATACATATCTAAGTATCTATGTATATATATATATATATAGGTATCCACAACCACAACATATACATACCTTACCTAAACTCATATATATGAATATATCTATCTATCTAGATATCTATAGATATATATAGCTATAGGTATATATATATATATATATATATATATATATATATATATACCTTAGACAGATATAACTATCTATCTATTCATTACCTACCTATCTATAGATATATCTATCTAATCAATCTAACTATCTATCTATTAATCTACATATCTATCGAGCTATATAACTATATATCTATCTATCTATCTTTCTATTTATGAATCTATCTATCTAACTATCTTTCTATCTTAACTAACTATCTAGTTATATATATCTATATATATATCTATCTAATCTATGTATTTATCTAGATATCTAGATATCTATCTACTTATCCATCTATTTATCTAACTATCTACCTATCTATTTAACTATCTATCTATTTATCAACTTATCTATCTACCTAGTTATCTATCTATCTATATATCTAGTTAACTATCTATCTACCAATCTATCTATGTATCCAACTCTCTCCTAGCTGCTACTGGCGCCGCTACACGCTGCTACGTGCTGCAGGGGGGATGCTGCTGCTGCTGCTGCTGCTGTTCATGCTGCTGCTGCAGCTGCTGTTCTGTCCTGCCTCCCCCCTCTCACTCTCACACACACACGACCACACGCACAATCACATACAGACACACGTACACCTATATACATATATATATATACCACTATATATATATACAATCATACATATATATATACACTCTAACATATATATATATACATTCTAACACACACACACTAACATATACACTAACACACACACACTTATGCATATAAACACATATCTATATATATACACACACAGATATCTATATATACATACACACACTAATATATATATATATATATATATATATATATATATATATATATATATATATATATATATATATATATATATATATATATACATATACACACATACACAAACTCATATATATATATATAAACACTCACTCACACTCACACACACACTCACCTACAATACACTAACACATATACACACTCACACTCACACTCACACAAACACTCACTAACACACTCACATATACATTAAAACACACATACATATATAAATATATATATATAAACACATACACAAATATATATATATATATATATATATATATATATATATATATACATATATATATATATAAACACAACACACACACAACGCACAACGCCCCACCAACGCACGCCCAACGACCCCGACACGCACAAACACCTATAAATATATAAAATATAACCCAAGAATTCTAGCACACACTCTCCGATGCTAACCCAACGCGCGCACAAGCCCGAAACTAAGAAACCACGCCGAAATGGTCGTTCGGTCATTTCGACGAACACGCGGTGTGCGGTTCGAAAAATCTCCTGAAACGCACACCAAACCAACTCGGAATCGCCCAAAATTTACCCTCGGGTTCTAAACGATGTCTAGATCCTAGAAAAATGCTAACGCATCGATTCTAGGTCCGTGGCGGAAACGCACACGTACTTAGAATCGACAACGACAAAAACTCCTAAAACGCTCGAAACACCCGTTTCTCCGCGACACGGCTTCCCGTGTTCGAACGGAGACACGCACTCACCCTCAAGACACCCAACAACGTTTACCTAGGTCTATCTAACCTAGGGCATCACCCAAAATTGGGCCAATTTTGGATTTCACCCGAAATTGACACAAAACCTAAGGTCAAAGTCTCCAAACACAACCAAACTAGTTCCAACTTCCTCCCACGGGTAGCCTAAGAGTCTAGAAAGGTTCTAAACTATTAATTACACTATATAAGAGTAATTACATGGAGAAAAATTAGGATTTACCGCTTGGGAGTTGGAATCCCAAGCCAAAGTCTCCAAAAAGCTCCAAATCCACCAAACCAAGCTTCCAAGCTCCCAAATCTAGCTCCAACACCAAATCTAAGCTCTACCCACCTAGGTTGGGGAAGAATACAAGGTTAGGGTTAGCAACCATGGAGAATAGAAGAAGAAAGAAGAGAAATAGGAGTACTTACTTGGAGTGGGAAATAGAAAGGAAGAAGAAAAAGGAGTGGAGAAGAATAAGAAGTGAAGAAGAAGAAAATGGAACAAGGGGGAGGGGGCTGCTGTGTTATGCACGGGTAGGGGCTGGTTTGGTCGGCCATGGTGTAAAATAGGTTTCACTAATTCTCCAAATGCTCAAAATGCCCCCCTCTCACTTGGTTTTGGGTTTCGGGTTCCAAAAGCACTCAAACTAACTCCAAATCTCTCCAACTAACCCACTAAAAATATAATAAATATTCTAAACCCAAAAATAAGTCTCACAGGGGTGTGGGATGGGTCGAACATGGGTCCACTAGGGTCTGACAATGGTCCAGGCTAGCCAAAACCCTAAAACAATCAATAAAAATATAATACAATCATTAATTAAATATAAATACAATTAAATAATAATAATACACAATTAACTAAATTAAAATAAAAAATACCCGGCTCTGGAAATGGGGTGGTGACAGTTTGTGCCTTGAGGTATGTTCTTTCCTAATTACGTTATGTTCTTTCATAGTTAGTTATGTGCTTTAGTTCTGTTCTTTTGTTATGTTCTATTCTTTTGTTCTGTTATTTTTTGGGTGTAGTTTTCGTCTTTGAATTTCGATGACGAAATTATTTTAAGTAGGATAGACTTGTCACTACCACATTATCTAAAAAAGGATATTTTAGTAATTTCATAATTAATTAAATATTGTGCATGATAATAATTATTTATTGTATTATTTAATTATTGTTAGGTATTAGTTATTTATTTTGGACTTGTGTTAGTGGACCTAACTAGTTTAGTTTAAACTCATGGACCAACATGTATTAATTGTTAGATTTGAGCCTAATTAGAAAGTTCATTGATTAAGAGATGGATTAAATTAATTAAACCTTTAGACTAGAAGCTTCCTTCCTTAATTATTTTTTTATGAGAGGCTCCAAGGGGTATAATAGACATTTTATAGTAACTTAAGGAAGGGGAAAGGGGGGTCGGTCTATTAAAGAGGGGGGAATTGATTTCTCTTTCCTCTTTTCATTTCAAAACTAGATCTAGAATTTTCCTCAAAAAAATTTCTTCATTCTCACTTTATTTTCCTACCAAATTTTATCCCAATTCCTTCCCAAATTATCACTAGAGACTAGTGAAGCAAGGATCTATAAAGATGAGCAATAATCTACAAGTTGGAGGCCAATTTTATCATATTTGGAGGTTTTATTAGGAATCCATCTCCTAATTGGTATAATTCAGTTTTCCCCTTAATTTAGGTTCTAAATCTGAGATTTAACCATAAAAAATCAACACATATGCATAGGCTACCCATAGGATTTGGTTTTGTGTTCATACGAGGTCTATTGAGAAAGTTATGGTACTTTTTGTGTCAATTTTGGGGAAATTCCGAGATTGACATTTATTGTGTGTGTGTCAATTGGTTTTATAGATCAATTTGACATGTGCTTGTGTGTTTGGGGCTAGTATCGTATCTACAATTGGGTACGTGTAGGACGTATCCCAATAATTTGGCGATACGTGTTGATTTGGGTGTTTTCCTCTAACACGAGACTTTGAACATGTCACATTTTGACACGGACACAGAATTGTATTTGACTCTTCATATTATTCATAAATAATATATATGACTTATTTGCGTCCTTCGGGGTATGTTTGAATATGTGGTGGACTCATATCGCATGCGTATCCTAGATCTAATGCGATACGGAGTGATACGTTCCATATGTGTGCAATTAATTATAGATCTAATTCTCTTATGTTCCTATTTCATGGAGAAGTATAATTATACATGTATATATATATAATGTTGTATGTATATATTTATGTAATGTTGAGGCTTAGATCTATGTACCTATGTATATTCTATATGTGTATATATTGTATGTAACTATTCTTCTATATGTATATATATATATATATGTTAATAGATAATAGATGTGTTTATAATCATATAATATATGTTTTATTTGGTGTATATGTTTATATATACGTATGTTGTTATGAACATATTACTATGTATGTTACTATGTGGTATTTTGTATATATTACTATGTATGGGTGTATGTATAGTTATTATAGTATTATATGCATATTGTATAGATATTATGTGGGTTATATATATATGTATTATATATATTTTGTATATATATATATATATTAGTGACAGCGGACAGGGGCTTTGGCGACAGCAGGAGCGTCACGACAGCAGCAGAAATGCCAATAGCACAGCAGCAGCTGCAAGAGCAACAACGATAGTAAGCGTCGCTGAAAAGCAGCAACAACAGCAATAACAGCAACAACGGCCCTATAGCAACAACAGTTAGCAACGACTACAGGAATCTGTCATTAAATCAGCAGAGTATCAGCAGAACTATGGTTTTTAGCGACAGCAGTCAAGGTTTTAGCGACAGTTTGACAGTTTTTATATATATATATATATATATATATATATATATATATATATATATATATATATATATGGTAATTAATATATATGTAAATATGTTCCTAATTGCTACTTGTATTATAGTATACTATATGTATAATAATTAGTGTAGCATATATTATATTTAAGGGTAGTTAGCATAAGTAAAGTAGTGGGTATTACCTTGAGATACCAAGGTAAGTACCAAGGTAATTGGGGATGCCCAAGGTATTGGGTTTAGGTATCAATATTATAGTTTAGTGTTGAGATACCAAGTTGGTTCAAAACCAAGGTATCTATTTAATGTTTGTAATTAGGATTTATATAATAAATAAATTATTTGATATTAATACGTGATGTTTTCCCTATTGTTTTACGTATCCAGAGATACGGTATCCTAGTACCCTAAGATGTAGTTTATGACCTAGACTTTAGTATTTGAACCCAATATCTTTGTGTTAGACTTTTGCAACCTAGAAATAGTTAGTTGACCATAGTTTGATCATAGTTGACCTTAGAGTTGACTTAGTTTGACTTTTGACTTTTGACTTAGAGTTGACTAGTTGACCCTAAAAGTTGACTAGCTTAATTTATTTCTTTCCGAAATCTTGTATTGATGTTCTATTCCATATTTAGGTCTTTGAGGCACCGTGTCAGACATCTGTGAGACTGCTCATTGGACTTCAGGCGAGTATATTCTCTGATAGTTTCTCGTTTATGATATCCTCTATGTTCATTGTATCTAGTGTAAATATTCATGTTTTCCTGACACGATGGTTACACAGATTGGTATATCCGAATCTCGTCATGAAATGTTATTCCTGGTTATATGGTGTATCTTGTGCAAGCCTTGGTTCATTGATTATCTTGTACATATACAGACACTGATTCTCGGGGAGACTTGCTACCTTCCTGGAGAATCCAGTACCATAGCGTACCATGGTTGTATCTATTATACCAGTCAGGGTAGGGAGTATATAGTGTAGATATGTGATCATACCCATCTTGTATCTTGTATAGTGTTAATCATACACCGTAAGTATGATTAGCCAGGTCATATATCTTGTATCATGTTCCCAAGTCGATAATATGTTAAAGCTAGTACTCACACACTTAGTCATTAGTATTCTTGTTCATTGATATTTTGCTCATTATTGTATTTACTCCAGTATTTCCTTATTGTTTATATTTTATTTTATCTATTGTGCATCTTGTATATTCACATATATTTACTGTTACATAGTTTTTATCATTGATTAGAACTGTCGTTAGAGATGTACTCTGCTCCTTTCCTGACTGGATATATTTTTTCAGATGACACTGAGGAGTGGTACCCTACACATTATGGACCTCAGGATGTTATGGGTTTAGAGTCAGAGACCCTGGCTCAGGAGGGACTTATTCCAACTGAGACAGATGACCCAAGTTTAGTAGCTTCTTAGTATTCTTGTACTGGATTTATCTCCGGCTATTTATTAGTATTTCTTTCAGACTCATTGATGTATTATTTTAAACTCATGAGTTGTATATGGCTATTCTATTCTTTATCTGATTCATGCTCGTTCCATCTTATATCTGTGATTGAGTATATTGTTATTATTGGTGGTTCATTATATTGCTAGATAGATTACCCAGACAGCGTTCTACCGCTGATTCTGCAGTGTAGGCTGGGCGTTGTTCCCGGCTTATACCCTTACATCAGGTGCGGGTCGTGACAGAAAGGCTAAGAAAAAGGGTTGTGCTGCTGCAATAGACCCTTCGCCCCCTGCCGACGTTCAGTTGTCGATCAAGGATCGATTTTCTGGAGAAGACATTCAAATTTTGGAACAAATAGACACATGTGCATGGTTGGACGCATGGATGCGTCTATGTGCCAACTATTCACTATCGCATGGCTGACTCGGCCGCATGCGTGACTGGTCGCATGGTTGACTCTGCCGCATGCGTGCCTAGGCCGCATAGATTTCTAGGCAGTATTGCACAGTCGGCCGTATGCATGCCTTGGCCTTTTGGCTAACTCAGCCGCATGTTTGGTGTGGCCGCATGGCTGACTCGGCCGCATGTTTGGCGTGGCCGCATGAGCACATCACTTTAGAATATTACTCTGATTTAACCCTTTTTTTAGTTTTTGCAGTGACTTTCCCACCACTCCTTCTGGTGAACTGGCCCTTCGGCACCGCTCGCTACCCTTGAACATGAATCTCGGGGACCTTGCTGTCGCCATCCAAAAAAAAGTTGACAAAGATCTGCCGTCCAAGCGACAACAAAAGATCATCGAGCAGACTCCCTCTTTCTTGTTGAGTCAAATTAACTCATGGGAGATCCCTGATAAAGATGAAAAGAATTTCTTCAAGAAGCCGTACTTCTTATTTGGTGATGCACTGAAGCCTTCCTAGTCCGAGACGGGGACAACCAGGGAGAACTGGTCTTTTACCTTCTGCGGGACAAAAATAAATTCCTTCTTTCGAACATCACCTGCTTCTATCAAACCTGAAGGTGATAATAGGCCCACAGCGGATTGACTGGAACTTATCCCTGAGCCTCAGGGGGCCCTCATTGGGAATGTCCAATGTGGGACCGGAAAGAACAATGGGGATTTTTATAGCGCGAAGGAGTCACATTCGTACTGATTGCTTGGGCTGAAGCCTAGTCTCGTCGGTAGTGACCTGGAGCTGAACCTCAGGGTATATGCGGAGGGCACCTTCCTCCACTAAGTTGCTAAGAAGGGAAACTACCCCACCGGACAGTTGTGAGCTCTTTGCTAGCACATTACAATGCCTCCTGGTGCCGCCTGACCTAGTGGATCTAGAAGAAATACGAGCTAGAACTCAGAGCCGCCGATTTGTTCTTTGTCGTAAGGGGTACTGGTTAAAGCTTGGAGGAGAACCGTCCTCTGTTTGTCGCCCTGATGGAGCTGTACAACCTTCGTATGGGGACCTTCTTCACGCCGGTGGCGAGATGGGACTGGCTTTACATGAGATGCATGCCATCTCAAAACTCCCTTGGGGCAATGAACCTTATGAAGAGTGTACCCCGGGAAATGAAAAGCTCAGAAAATTGGAAGCATAGGACCCCAAGATCTTGAAGGTGTACCAAGAGTTGTTATGCCATAACGGCATACGCCAGAAGTCTTCGAAGAAGAAGAAGTCTACTGAGGGATCATCTCCTCATATTACGGCTTTGACTCGCCAACTCTTTCCAGAGTCGAAGGAGTCTAATAGATTTTATGTTCGGACGCTGCAGTCCAGATAGGAAGTGGCTGACTCTATCCACACGCTGAAGGACTTGGCCGTCGAGGGTAAGGAATTTAAAGGCTCCTCGGGGGAAGAGGACGAATCCCTTGACAAGCTGAGCGGTTCTGCAAGAGCTAGTGAGGAGAACAAAGTGAGGGGAACGAACCCACGGGGCGGTGACGGGAGCTAATAGAAGGAAGTTTCGCATCCAGAAGAGAGGCCCGAGAGAGCGGTTCAAGTGACTACCGGAGTCATTGATGAAGCCGGTGGGGAGTTCGCTCAGCTTTCAGCTCTTCACTCATCGCCTCCGATGATCCCCTACAGTCGTTGCCATGAGATAGGAAGTAGCTTTATTCATTCCCCTCCCCCTATCACTTAAAGGAGGAACGGACTGTAGGGCTGAGAGAGAAGCGAGGAGGGAGGCCGCAGCGGCCTCGAGAAGGAGCTCAACTATTTTTACGTGGATATGCACCAGTTGTCCACTTTGGCCGTACTGGCAAGGTACTTGTTGCTCTGGCTGTGCAACTGCATAGTCTCGGGGGGGTTTGGGATAATAGAAAGGATCAGTCGCACCCTGATCCTACCTGCCGTGAAGTTGGCATTGGGCCACAAGTTGGCCCTTCTACCTGCCATGGTATGTTGCATCCATTATGGCCTTCGCAACTTTGCTGAGAAGGTGGACGACCATCCTGGTATGGGGTATTTCAATAGGTTTGAGCTTCTTTACCACTATTTGATGGGTTGGCTTCTCCTGCATCACGGGTCTTTGATAATCCCGGGGACTGACGAGGACATAGTAGTCGCTGATGCCCTGATCCGCAGGTATCGGATGATGAAGTGGCAGTGCGATGTTGTCCTTGCTGCTTGGAGAGAGCTCTTCTTCATGACTGGCTAGACCTTTTCACGTCCGAGCCAGAGTTTACCGCCGATGAAAGGAACATCCTTCATTATGATGTCGGAGTAGCGTCTTGAGGCTTGTATGAGAGGCTCTTTCGCTGGCTCCAAGCCATCCATTTTTTCCACCTGGTGTATCAAAATAAGGCTACCATCTTCTTGGAACCTTATCTACCCAGTCAATTTGCTCGTCAGTTTGGCTACACTCAGCTTTTACTGGCTCATCCGAGTGCTTCTCTCGGGTATAGTGGCAGTTTGCTCGACGGGACCCGAATATGGAGTTACTATACTACTGACGGCATCCAGGTCTGGTTCCAATTGCCAACAGTCGGAGTCATACCCCGAATGCTGTACACTACAACGAGGTATCTTTATACGACAAATGCTCTACCGACTAACTTCGATCCGGAGTGAAGTTATATCAAAGGCACCATGCTGATGCCTCCAGATTCTAAAGTGCGTAGGACGTCCAAGAAGGACAAGGGAATGGCCCGGCCCCTTATTGTAGAGCTACATCCGTCGACCGGGAAGACACTACATCTTCGTTTGACGATCCTCTGCCTGCCAAGCGCAAACCAAAGATGGAGACACATCACGCTCGCTATTCAAAGAGGGCAAGGACGGATGTGGACCCAGAGCTAGAACCGACAGCAAAATCGATGTCCCCTGCGAGAGGGACTGCGGGTAAAGAGGTAGAACCCCTTGCACCGGTGGCTTCTGAAGCAGAGCCCACTTTATATTCGTAAATCCTCTTAGTCTGATGCTTCCCGGTCCTTTACATAAATATCTCGGCTCTGGTCTGTTTAAAAATTTGCAGACACAAGAGAGAAAGTACTATCCCCAGCGAGCAGTATCTTCGGTGGTTTCTTACGCCGAACCGGAAAAGAAAACCTCCCCGGAGTCCGATGTGGGTTCCTCAGAACTGGTACCTGAGACCTCGGAAGCTCAGGGCTTGGGTGCGACTTTTGCAGAGCAGTCATATAACTCCTTGGAGCACATATCTGTAGAAGATATGGAGGCCATAGGGAAGGCTCTAACAATACTGGATGAGCCGCAACACATGCTGTCTCCCCCCGCTAGGTCATTTCTCAACTTCACAAGATCATAAATTTTCTGGCTTCATATTTTAATTCTCTTAGTGAAGTTAATTACTTGTTATTCTGGTTTTGTAGGCCTTGCCTTTTTCTTGAGGACCGTGGACGTGGCCGCTGAGGAGTATGTTCTGGAAGAGGGGGGTAGTGAACTTTTTAGGAAGGCACCAATGTCTTTTCCTAGTTGTGGTGACAGGCGTCTTGCAGTGCCCTCTACGGAGGCTGCAGTTGATGAGGTCCCTTCTGCTGCGGGTCCTTCTGGTGCGGCGGTTGCTTTTACCATTATTGTTGTCGGGGGCTCGATGACTGAAGCCTCTCTAGATATTGGGGTAGCAAGTCCTCGTGAGGAAGTTGTCCCCGATGTTCTTTGTACTGCGGTTGCTAGGTCTTCTTCTGAGGTTGTCGCAACACAGTTTGGGGTTAGCCTTCAGGTGGGAGCTGGCACAGCACGGCACCATGAGGCTTTTATCCCGAGTCGCTGTGCCATTCTGCCATCTTCCGCTCAGTTATTGGACAATCTGGCATCCCACGCATCTATACAGGTTGTGAGAAGGACCGTCGGTCGCTCCTCTATTGTAGATTCGCCCGCAGGATCTTCGAGCGTCCCCGCACGAGCTGTCGAGCCAGTGGCCTCTTGCTCCTTCCAGCCGCCTTTAACTCCGGTTAACCTGGAAGAGCTTGACGAGAATGTTGGGATCACGGTTCAGAGCTTCTATATGTTCCTGAAATAAGGGGTCGAGGGCGTGTTGGAGCGCAACGAGTCCTTTGTTTGGGCCAAGCATTTTGCCGAGGGCCAGTTCCGATAACAATATATATAAAAGCATCTCTAACCTCAATCCTAGGTAAAAATCCAATAACTCGCCCCGATGCCCAATACCTTGAGTATCTCAAGGTATTGAGATACTCAAGCCTTACCCCTCACTAACACTAGCTAACTAACTAACTATCTATATATATACTACCATATGCTACTATATATATAACATATATCTAACTAAATAGATATATATATATATATATATATATAACCTAGTGTATAGGCAAATACCTCATCTCCGATACCCAACTTACCTCAATACCTTGGTATCCCAAGGTATTGAGATACCTTACCCTCTAACTCTAACAAACTAGCTAACTATCTATATATATATATATATATATATATATATATATATATATATATATATATATATATATATATAACCTAATATTAGGCTATACCTCAATACCTCGATACCCCTATACCTCAATACCTTGGTATCTCAAGGTATTGAGATCCAATACCTTCTCTCTCACTAGCTAACCATACACATATATATATATATATATATATATATTCCTCTAACTATCTATATATATCTATATGTATATACATATACCTATATATCTATATATCTATATACATATCCATCTCTCTCTATATATATATCCATACATATATATATACATATACTTATATCTATCTATATACGTATATATATACATCTATATATATAAAAAAGGGGGGGTTAATTGCTGCTGCGGCGAACGCCGCGCTATTGCTGCTGATACTGCACTGCCGCTGCTGTTGTTGCTGCTGCTGCCAGCAACTGCTGCTGCTCTGCTCTCTACTACTCAATCTCTCTCGACACACACATAAACATATACACGCACACACACTTATATATATATATATATATATATATATATATATATATATATATATATATATATTATATATATATACACTCACATATATATATATATACATATACACACACACTTATATAAACACACACACACACACACACACACACACACACATATATATATATATATATATATATATATATATATATATACACACACAAACACACATATATATATATACAAACACACACACACACACACACATATATATATATATATATATATATATATATACACTTGTACATATCCACACTCACACACACACACTCACACATATATGTATACTCAAACACCTATATATATAAAACACACAAACATATATAAACCTATATATAAACCTATATATATATATATATATATATATATATATATATATATATATATATATATATATACACACACACTCAACCACACAAACACACACACAACCACCCACACTACCCAAACACACTACACTCACCCTCAAACAACCAACAACGCACACAATACACACTCAAACACACACTAACACACAAATAAACACACTACACACAAATACCCCACACTGACACACAAACCACACACACTACCCACAACACACACACTATCCACACTCACCCACACACATAAAAACACACATATATATATAAATATATACTTGTAAACTCTAATACAAACTCCTCGAGGCTAGACCAACCCGCGCACAAGCCCGAAACCTAGAAACCAAATCGAAATGGCCATTTTGTTATTTCGACTAACACGTGGAGTGCGGCTCGCGATACCTCGTGAAACGCAGACCAAACCAACTTTGATTCGACCCAAAATTTACCTACGTGTTCTAATCGATGTCTAAAACCTCAAAAAATGTAAATTCTTCGATTCTAGGTCTGTAACAAAATTCCACATGTATGTGGAACCCACGACGACGAAAAAACCTCCAAATTGCCCAAAATGCCCAAATCTCCGCGATACGATCTCACGTGTCCGAACGGGGACACATACTTACCCTCAAGACACCCAAGCATGTCTACCTAGGTCCGTCTAATCTAGGACACCACCCAAAATTGGGTCAATTTTGGATTTCACCCAAAATTGACACAAAATCTAATGTCAAAATCTCCAAACACAACTAAACAAGTTCCAACTTCCTCCCATAGGTAGCCCTAAGGTCTAGGAAGGATCTAAACTATTAATTACACAATATTAGTGTAATCACTAAGAGGAAAGTTAGGGTTTACCTCTTGAGAGTTGGAATCCCAAGGCCAAAGTCTCCAAAAAGCCCCAAATCCACCACACCAAGCCTCAAATCCTCCAAACTAAGCTCCTACACCAAATCTAATCTCTACACACCTAGGTTAGGGGAAAATGAAGGGTTAGAGTTTGCATTAAAGAGAGAAAGTAAGTGAAGGAAGAGAATGAGGGTGAAAAACTTACTTGGAATTGAAGTAGAAAATGGAAGAAGTGAAGAAAGAAGAATGGAGGGAAAAAAATAAAGAAGAAGAAGAATGGAATAAAGGGTTAGGGGGCCGGCCATGTAGGGTTAAGTAAGGGTTAGGGTTTTGCATTTAGATACAAAGACCAAAATATCTCTCTCTTAAGTCATGCTAATAGGGTTTTAGGTTAGGGGTTTCCAAATGCACTCTAATTAATCCCTAATCACTCCAACTAACTAATTAAAATATAAATAACTAATCTACACCAATAAATAAGTCTGACAAGGGTGTTGGTTGGGTCTGACAAGGGTCCACTACGGTTTTATATGGGTCCAGACTAGCCAAAATCCTAAAATAACTAATAAAACATAATACAACCAACTAATTAAATATTAATACAAATATTTATGATCAATACATAATTTACCAAATTAAAATTAAAAAATATTCTGCCCTGGAAATGGGGTAATGACAAGCCTATCCTCCATAGAAAATTTTGTCCTCAAAATTTAAAGTCGATCGTACTTCTTCTAGGTTAAACCCCCAACAATCACAGTCAAGAAATTCTACCTAAACAACATGCAAGATCATGGTCCTACTGGTCGTGTTATCACAGTCTCAATCAGGGTCACTACACTATCTATCATAGCACAAAGAAAAGTCTAACAGGTACTAATGAAGCACACCACACGAAATAGAAAAGGACAGGAAGAAGAACAAAAAGAGACATACCTGCTAACCCGACACCCGTAGCATCGACCTCCTCGACCGTCAACGCAAAAGCCCTGTCCTGTTGGGGTATCTCCCTCTGCTGGTGCATGGCATGATGCTGTACCACAGGTGGCCTAGTTCCAACTCTCCGATCATGTGCTCTACCAAATGGAGGTGCAGTGGGGCAATCTCGTATCTGGTGAGCAGCGGATCCACAAAACAAACACACCTTCATCCTTCTCCTACAAACATCCCAAGTGTGTCCTACCTTCCTACAGTAGGCACAAGTAGGCACTCTCTGATCCTGACGCTGCTTCACTGTCTTCTGTCCATAGGGACGCTTAGCCGGTCCTGCACTACCGCCCGCACTACCTGAATCATCCCTACCTCTCTTGGACTTGAGCTCCAAGTCATCCTCTGCCCTCTGAGCGTCCCCTACGATCTGTTCGAAAGTTGCCTCGTAGTCACTCCTAGTTAAAGACTTGACCGCCATGACCAAGCCCATGCGAAACTTTCTCGCCTTTGCTACCTCACTCAAGCCCTCTACAAATCTGCCCAGATGGCAGAACTCTGCTGCATACTCGTCTACCAGCATGCTCCCCTGGACGAGTGCCTCAAACTGGCTCTCCAAGGCACTGAGAGCCACATCTGGAAAAACTTCTTCTTAAAAAGTCTCTTGAAAGCCTCCCAAGTAAGCCCTGGTGCTGCGATCCTCGTATCAGTGTGATACCACGTCAAAGCGAGGTCGAACATCTGACTGCCTGCTGCCTCTATCTGCATGCTGTCTGGAATCTGTACCAGCCAAAAAATCCCCTCAATCTGCTCTATCTAGTCATCCGCATACAGGATCCCCTCTGTACCCCGGAACTCCTTGGGCCACATCCTCTGGAAGTCAATGATGCTGCCCGACCTCAGATGCTGTGCCTGATCTGCCTGTGGCTGGATCTGAGCCACTCTGTCTATTGCCGTCGTGGCTACCTGGTGGGCATTCTCAATGCCCAGCCTCATCATATCCACCTGGCGATGCTGTGCGTCCATCATCTCCCTGAAGAACGCAAATAACTGTACGACATCTACTGGTGCAGGAGGTGGTGGAGGAGATTCCACCGTAACGACTGGGGTAGTCCTCGGATCGACAGGTGGAGGAGGATCCTCGAGAGAAACATATGCTCCCTCAACCGCAGGAGTGGTGAGTGGAGCGGTAGCAGCTGCCTGAATACGAGCAGGACGAGAGGTGGCAGACCTCTCGGTGGCAGCTGTTGGAACGGTATAATAGGATCGTGTCTTCGGAGGAATCCTGAACATAGATCAAAAGAACTCAATACGGCACAAGATACGATATCATTAAAGAAGGACAATAGTATTTCAAAAGAAGCAATTTCAGAATAATTAGATTAGAATTATTCCTAGTCGTGATTGAGTACACTCTCATCATAGATCCTATATCCTAGAGCAGGCTCACAGCAGTACAACTAAATCATTGTACTACCATGACATCGCACTAATTGCGAAGCTCGAGACCTGCGTGGGCTGCCACCAAAAACGTGTCATGACCTGCATCCGAAAATCGGGCATGAGTCATGGGTACGTCCAATCTAGCCACAGCATCGACGGTAGAACGTTGTCTAGGTCTACTATCTAGCTAACAATCTCACAAAACAATATATATACCTGCCAAGATCTCAACTCCAAACGGAGGAACAATATGATAAAGATAATCACAAGTACTCAATTACGATCTAAGCACGATAAGATAACACAGAAGTCTAACAACTGCAAAGTCTAACCAACAACTACTACTAACGACAACAACAACAATAATAATAATACAATAATATCCTGAAATCAAATACAATATAAGGCTCAAACCAAAAGCCGAGAATAAATCCGGTACCAATAGCTAATAAATACAACAACTGAGGTCCTAGTGATCCCGGCTACCAACCCAGAAATTACTTCTAAACTAGGGGGTCCCTGTCTGCACCATCGACAGGCTGAGGTCCATAAAATGTCGGACACCAATCTTCTGGATCCTCTAAAAAATATATCCAGTCAGGAT